>MU854485.1:0-71383 GCA_033296685.1 Parachaetomium inaequale | reverse complement strand
GTGGTGGAGAGTGCGCAACTCGCTTATATGCGCAACTCGCTTATAATGTACGTTAAGTTAATAGAGATTCACAAAAGTCAAACGAAAAAGATAAGTTTCAATTTAGTACGGCTTAGTGCAGTAAGTATAGTTAACTATGCAAGGAAAGTAATAATAGGTAATTGGCTAATAAAACAATCGCCCTCCTCAGAGGCCGTTCAACTTCCTCTGCTTTACCAACCGCCGAGCCAACTGCCCAGCCATCACGACCCCCGCCAGAGCAGCAGTCTTGAGCCCGCTCGGCTTCCTCTTCTCCGACTCCCCAGCCGGCTCTGGGTCATAAAACCCCGGCGGCGAATACACCGCCGACCGGGCCTCATTCACCACCCACGTCCCCTCTCCCTCCTTCTCCTCCTCCACCACCACATCCACAAAAGCCCCCCGTCCCTCCCCGACATGGTCATGGCCATGTTCAGCCCCACTCCCCAGCCAAACCATCATCCTCAGCGTCAGCATCTCGTCCACCTTCTCCCCATCCAGCTGCTGCTCCCACCCATCCAGAACCAACTCCCCCCACCTCTCACCGGCGCCGCTGTAAGAGTCAGCATCGGGGTCCTCCTCCACCCAGCGCTCCCGTAGCGGGACAAGGGGCAGAGCGATCCGAGACGACGGGCCCTCGCAGGCGGAACACAGTCCCTCCCACAGATAAAACTCCTTGAACCGCCCGTCCGAGCCGCCGTGGCGCTCCTTGCGGAGCTGGGTGGCCGGGCAGGAGAGCTCGTCGTCGTCTGTTGGGGGGAGGAACGTGCCGGATTCGTCGGTGTGCTTGGTGCGGTAGAGGGTGCAGTGCTGCCAGGTTGGGGCCGGGCGGTGGATTCGGGAGAGGAAGGCGGCGAGGTGGGCCTCGAGGGGGGCGGTTGATTCGGGGCCGATGAAGGGCTTGAGGCTGTCGGGCCGGATCCGGATGTGGTGGGGGCAGGTTGGCTTGCCGTCGATGTCGACCGCCGTGGGGTCGGCGCAATGGCACCAGGGGTGTTGCGGGATGCGGAGGATGCACATCTTGGTGGTGGTTGGGGTTGTTATTTTTTAGTGTCGGTTAGTTTGTATGCAGAGTACGCTCTACGTGTCGTCAGTTGTCCGGGTTCAGCATGTTCCCAAGCGGTTTTTTAATATAGGTAGTTTCTGGGGATAGCTTCTCCCCGTTGTTCCATCCGTATATTTAATGTCTAGAGTACAATCAAGGGGTGTCGATGGCATAAAGGAGTTGTTGAGCTGAGGGGTTGGCTGTTCAGGGGTAATGGTCGGACCAGGGGTTGGGTTCTTTGAGGAACAGCGGCGGGTGCAGGAACAGCCATGGCACACAAAGAAGGGAGTTGATACTCAGAGTCAAAAATGTAACTCTCGATCAACGTACGAAAGAAATCCACAGTTGCGAAGCAGGAAGGCTAGCAGGCTTCCTGTATTGTTGCCCGGTGGAAACTACTTGCCAACGCACATTGGTTAGTTAGACCCTTCCGAATATACGTCTGGCATCCACGAGCGTTGGCCAGCCCTTGTGTCGAAAACGAGTTGTTCCAGCATCAGAGAAGGCCTAATCGGCCAACAGAAGCCACAAGTGAGATCAACCAACAGTCCAACAGCAGTGGACGCCATTGTGACCTCATCGGATCATCTGCATACAGCACGAAATTCGACGTACGTATGTAGTTGCCCGCCTCGTGACCGAGGTGACAAATTGAGTAGGTATGGTAAGGTACCCAGTTGTCCGATATGCAAGTCCGAGCCCGGTCTGCCCCATTCCAACTCCGAACCGTCATGTGAGTTCCGACTTCATATGCACCAACACAACAACCCATCTCTTCTTCTTCCTCTCCTTCCATCCATCAATCCAAGTCCCCCCGGCTTCAACCATCACCACAGCCCCCCACACAACCAACCGGGATACTGCAAAACAATCACCATGTCCACCAAACAGTCCATCCCCTCCCCCATCCTCCCCCCCAACGCCCTCATCCTCGTAACGGGCGCCAACGGCCTGATCGCCTCCCACGCAGCCGACCAGCTCCTCGCCTTCGGCTACCGCGTGCGCGGCACCGTCCGCTCAGCCACACGCTGCGCCTACCTGTCGACGCTCTTCAGCGCGCGCCACGGCGCCGGCCGTTTCGAACTGCACGAGATCCCCGACGTGTCCGCCCCCGGCGCCTGGGACGCTGCCGTCCGCGGGGTGTCCGGTATCGCACACGTGCTTGGGGCGCTAGACCTGGCCGTCCAGGACCCCGACAGCGCGGCGGCGGAGGAGCTGCCATGGCAGATTGGTCTGTTGGAGGCGGCGGCTCGGGCGCCCGGGGTGAGGTCGGTGGTTTTTACTTCGTCCGCGTGGGCGGTGTGGACGCCGGATGCGGGTAAAAAGGTTATCCTGACGGAGGAGAGTTGGAATGAGGAAGCGTTGGCGCTGGCGAGGGACAAGGCGGTTGATGCGCAGAGTAAGGGGTTCGCGGGGTTCATGGCGTTCAAGACGCTTGTCGAGCAGGGGGCGTGGGAGTGGGTGAGACGGGAGAAGCCGGGTTTCGCGTTCAACACGGTGCTGTTGGACACGGTGCTGGGGGAGTGTCTTGACCCGACGAACCAGGGGATTCCGAGCACGGCGGGGATGGCGCATTGGGTGTGGGAGAACATCCACACCGACACGCTGAACAAGATGCAGCCGCAGTGGTTTGTGGATTGTCGGGATGCCGGCCGGCTGTATGTCGCGCTGCTGGCGACAGCGCCAGTGGTGGACAGGGAGCGCATCTTCGGCTTCGGCGCGCGGTACAGCTTCTTCCGGGTCGCCGAGATCTTGAGGGGGCTGTATCCGGGACATGCCGACAAACTGGCCAAGGTGAAGGACCTCGGGTGGGACCAGAGCGAGGTGCCAAACCAGAGGGGCGCCGAGTTGCTGGCGCGGTTGGGGCAGACCGGGGGTTGGCGGAGTCTGGAGGAGAGCGTCAAGGAGAACGCTGAGAGCTGGCTGAAGCTGTAGCCGGCCGGGGTGACGGACCAGGGGTACGGGCAGTTTGGCAAGTAAATAACGAGGGCGGGGGTGCGGTAGATAATACAAGCCGGCCTTGACCTTCCGCATCTTGCGCGGTACGTATCTGTTCAACACGCCATCAAGGCGCCGGTTGGGGGTTGTTCCCGACCGTCTTGTAGAGATCGCGCAGCTCAAACGCGTCGTGGCCGCCCTCGGGCACCTCTCCGATGAGGCGGGCCGGCTGCCCCGCGACGATGCTGAAACTCGGTATGACCATATTGGGGGGCACAACGGTGCCGTCGAGGATGCGCACGTAGTCTTTGATGATGGCGAACTCGCCGACGGCCACCTTGGCGCCAATGTGGACGTGGCTGCCGATGGAAGCGGCCTGGACGACGGAGGCGGGGCCGACGAAGACGTGGTCGCCCATGCGGAGGGGCATGAAGGTGAATGCGCTGGGGGGGTTGTCAGTGATGGGACAGGGAAGAATCGAAGAAGACCTTGGGAGAACACACCCCTTGTACAGGCGTCCCGGCGGGCGCAGACAGCAGCCGCGGCTCAGGAAGCAGTAGCGGCCGATGGAGACGGCCGTGTTGTTGGGGGCGGCGCCGCTGGCGGCCTGCGACGAGGCCTGGATGGTGCGGATCAGGTCGCCGCGGATCATGACGTCGGGCTGGATGACCGTCTTGCCGCCGAGCATGATGTTCTGCGTGCCCACCAGCGTGGCCTTGCGCGCCACCTTGTTGCCCGTGTCCGTCTCGATGTACTCGCCTCGCGGCGGCCTGCGCGATGACATTTTGCCGGGCTTTGGTCGTCGAGGTTCCTGTTTGTCATGAACGAGGTGGATGGATGGTGGAGGGAGTGTCGCGTCGGATGGAGGAGCAAACGCGTTCCAGGTTGCAGGCGAAGCACCCTCGAGGCACCGGTTTTCGAGAAATTACAGTGGGGGCGCGCCTGCCTTGCCCCATTCCGCCCTGCCCGCCCGGGAGCTGCCGCCTTGGCAGACCGCCCGGGGCCAGGGGCATTCAGTCCCCCCCTTGTTTGTTCGTCAGCGCCTGACCTTGAGAGAAGGGTATCTATCGGTCTTGCTCAAGCAATTCCGGGACGTCAGAACGATACCCGTTCTTTTCTTCAGGGGGAAAAAAAAAGGGAGAGAGAGAAAGATTTATCTTTTCCCTTTCTCTTATTTTTCTTTTATTCCTTTCCCTTTTCGTTCATTTTCCATCTTTTCTAATATGAACTTCAAAGCAAAAGATAAATATCAAGAGTCCCGCGCTAACAAAAAAACAAGGGTTGAACTGTTCAGGTTTCCGGGCAGGCTGCCCAGGATTGCTGTCAACAGCCTGGAACACAGGGGAACCTCTTGCTGGATCCTGCTGCGCCGTCGCACTACATGAAATGCCGTCGAGAATCCATCCAGCCCTACATGGCGCTCCAGGCGCCCAGATGCTGCTCCCAAATCCACTTCGTCTTTTCCTTTTCAGTTCTTCCACCTCCCACGCCACCCAAGTTCTGATGAGCCTGCCCCCGAGCCAGAATGCCGCCGACTTTGCCTGGTACCAAGAGCCCAAGTAGGGGTCAAGTTGGGCAATCCACCAAGGTTCAAAACGCGCCCGTCTCACCAGTCAACCCCCCGGGCGGTCAGACGGCGGCGGAGCAGACTCCTACCATGGCGGAACTTCTCCGCGAGATGCAAGAGACCAACCGGCTCCTGCGAGCCCTCGTGTCGCAAAAGACTGTCGGCCAAGGTTTAGCCGTCGACGAAGCGTTGTCGCAGGACATGACGGGCCTCGAAACACACTCACCGCCGCCGTCGCCCTTACCGTCGCCATCACCCTCACCGCCAGAGCCCGGCTTGGTCAAGGCGAAGACGCGCCAGCTCTTCGAGGACCTCGCCCATGCCGTATTCGGCTCAGCCGATCGGGAGCACATGAAACTCTTCCGCGACAAGACTATCTCGTACCTATCGAGCTGCCAGCTGAACCCCGGGCCGCAGTTCGAGGCTTGGGAGTTTACCCCGCTGGGCGAAAGGCCGTGGTTGTCGGAGGAGGAGATGGAGCAACTTCGTCGCCAGTGGCCCGACCAGTTCGACCTCGACCGCTTGACCGCGTCCATCAGCAGGAATGCTGGATGGATCCGGGCCAAGAACGCCTGGCAGAACGGCGTGGTCTGCGCCTATCCCTTTCTTTACGGCCTCGGCCGCATGCTCGTCCCCGCAAACGCGATTCTCGATGATTCCCCAAAGGCCGACACCGTCGCGCGCAAAATGTCATGCGCAAATCTCGTCAGCCCCGGCTCTCTATGGTACTAAGCACCCAACCTTTGGCGCCATGTTACTCATCTTTCTAACCAGACAGACAGGCTCTTCACAACTCCCTTGTCGACCACCAGAGGTCTCACCCTCGGCCGGCTCGCGCTCATTGCCGCCGTTGCCCTCATGAACCCCAACGACGACTCCGACACCATACTGCACCTCGTCCATGACTTCTGCGCAGCATGGAATTCGACGCCCGTTCGGACTTTATTCCAGGAGTTCGCCGGCTGGAGGAGCGGCAGCTGCAACATATCCTATCAACTCGCCGTCCGCTGCTTCTCCCATTTCAATAGTCACACCGCCGTTGACGACTTTGTGCCCTACGTCCGCTGCCATCGCCAAGCTGGCAAATTCCCAACCTTCTTAGCGGACGAATATAACTGGTCCTTTGCCGAACGCCGCATGTCCGTCTTGTGTCGCTGGTCGGGCCATGGGAACGCTCGCTCCTTCACCATCGTCCTCCTCAGCGACTTCAAATCCGTACAAAACGAGGCCTCCATGTCCCTGTCGAATGTTCTTTTCGCCGACTGGAGGGACCGGGGCTTTACCGTGGGAGGCGGGAATGCCGGTTATCACATGCTTCAATCTGTGGTACACCGCATCTTGATATTTTGGGAAAAGGAGTGGTCCAACTGCCTGCGTATGCTGGGTTGCGCGGCCAACACCACGGTAAAACCCCACCAATGATTTCCGCCCGTCCCATGCTTACATGTGCGATAGCTCCAAGACATACTCAGCGACGAAACTAGCAACGACCTGATGTTCGACTCCTCATATGCTCGGTCCCGCATCTACTTCAAGACGCTGGGAATCCTCCGCATCTTTGGCGACGCCATCCGAGAAACCGGCCGAGACGTGCAAGAGATGGACCCCCGACGCCTTCTCCAGGGGAGCCTTCCCCAGGGGGGGAGCTTTCTACGCGCAGGCTGGGACGTTCGCTTCTTCCTCAAGGAGGATCCCGCCATGGATAAGGCACTGTGGGAGAACTGGCGGATTCTCTCCGAATTTCAGAGGAAGGCCGAGGAAAGGCTACTGCTGCAGATTGCGGCGAAGACGGAGGAGATTAAGAGCTTGAGGGATGGGGTAAGCAATTACCGGGTAACCCACTGACAGCTCGAGGCAAATGTCTAACTACCATCATTCATCAGCTGTTCAACGCAACTTCACTGCGCGAGGCATCCAGGTCAACGACAATAAACCGCTACATCATCGTCTTCACAATCTTCACTGTACTCTACCTCCCGCTCGGCTTTACAACGGTACTTCGTTCTTACCGAGATCTTACTAAACCATTGGCTGATCGTCTTGCCAGGCCCTGTTCGGTACACCGCTCTTCGAAGCCGAGGAGCAAGCCGAGACTGTCGAGCGCTTCAAGGTATCGACCATCATTGTCTGCGTCATTACTTACGGGCTCGCCTTCCTACTCGTCTGGGTTGCCGGCAAGTGGGACGCTGCCGGGTCGGCGTACCACAGCGCCCTTGGGCTGTGGATCTCGATCTGGGAAAAGGTCAAGAGAAAAAGCATAGATAAGTTGGCTCGTCGAATCAGCGAGAAGTCACATGTTGAGACGGACGACACCGTCAACAGAGGGATGAGAGTGTAGCGGTGCTTTGTGGTAGAATGGCGGATACAACACTGGAAAGGTCCTCGAACCGTAGGCGACCGTCACATCTAGCACCCCGGAGCGCTCTTCTCCCACACCGCCGCATCATACCCGTCCATCCACGCAACATACTCGGCCCCGGCAGCAGCCCACCCCTTGATACCCCCGGCAAGCGCGAGGCTCTGCAGATCCTTGTCGCCCGCATCGGCGATGTGGTCGGCCAGCCAGCTTGTGGCTCTGCTTCCACGGCCGGTGGACGATCCTAGACGGGTCAGACGGTCTACTGCGTGGGGTTGGAGGTATCCGGGGCACATACCGCAGTAGAAGATGACCTTGCGCAGGCCGGCCTGCTTGAACACGGCGTAGAGTGAGGGGAGGGTCAGGTAGAGGCTCTGCGCGGGCAGGTTGATGGAGCCGCGGATTGTGCCGCCCTGGGCTCTGGGTCAGTCGTGGTTCAACCTGGCTGTTAGACCCGGGTCTTTGTCCCGGCTCCGGGCCCTGGCCGGGGTGGGATCGGGGTGGGATCGTAGGTGGTTGGAAGAGCCCGTATTTCCGGCACAGCCCAGCAAGGCGGGGAGTCTGGTTGCTCCCAAATTTTTCCGGGGGGTCAGCTCACCTCAAAATCGTTCCGCCGCAGATCAACCAGGACAAAGTCCCGCTTCTCGATCGGAGTTGTCTTGAGCAGCTCGAGGACTTCCTCGCGCGAGATGGTGACCGCCTCGGACTTGGGCGCGGGGTACGCCGCATACCAGGGTGGCGGCGCGGCAGCTGCGTCTGTGGTTGCCATTCTGAAACCCTTTGCGGGTATTGGGGTTAATACGGCGGGGTTTGACGCTTCTCTGAAAAATTGAGATGTTGCGGAGGGTGTATCTCATGGTTGTGAAGTGAGGGGTTTGATGGCGCGATCAGAAATGTGGTCTTGGCGGACGCCTCAGCGGCTAGCGTTCGATCACATGAATGATGAACTTCACTGAGCGATGGGATCCCAGTCCTATAGGTGAATGTCATACCAGCCCAGGAGCCATGAATTATTGCAGTCTCGACTGCAAATTCTCCCCAACGCCAAACAGATCAAACCTCTCGATTCCTCCTAACCATCAAGTTGACCTTGAACCCGCCTCCCCTGCTGCCAGGTGCTCACCCTCTAAAAGCACTGCCTTAACATCGCAACCCCCTTCTCCCCGCTCCTCCCCCCTACTCTACCTCCTACCCCCTCCTTTTCAGCCCTCGTTCGCTCAAGCCTGTCCGCCTCAACCAGCAACTCAGTACTGTCCCCGTCCGGCGTGGCTCAACCAAGGATCTCTCCCGTGGCCAGGAGACGCTGTTCCTCTGGAAGTGGGAGGTGACGAGTTGATGGGCGTTGCCTATACAAAAGTATCAGTCATGCCTATCATGCATACCTCTTACGGACATCTATATACATACCATTTAAAGAACGGCTCCCCTCGCCTAATCATATCCTTCCGCATCTGCGACGGCCTCCGCATCATGCTCCCCGCCCACTCGACAAGCGGAAACTCAGGCAGCGAAGGCCAGTCGATGAAATCAGGCGCCTGCTTATAGTGCTGTATCTCCGCGTCCCTCTCTCTCCGCGCATTAACCCACTCCGCCAGCACACGCCGGTACTCAGCGACTGCCACCCCCTCCTCGAGCCGCACGTCGGGATGCCGCTCCCACTCTTCCATCTGCAGCACCACCGCCGCGTCAAGCTCGTGCGGGTGGTTCTCCTCGCGGAACGACAGGTCGCGCGTGATGATCTCGTAGAGGGTGAACACGGCGAGCTTGACGTCGTTGCGGTGTTTGTCGTAGGCAAACGTGCCTCGGTAGTCTTGGTTCTGGTCGCCTGAGCAGCCTAGCTTAGCGCCTAGGTTGAAGTCGAATATTTTGAGGCGGTCGGTTGAGGGATCGATTAGGAGGTTCCAGGTGCTGATGTCGCCGTGGATTAGGCCGAGGTGGAGGTTGAGGTAGTCGATGGCCTGGAAGGTGCGGACACAGGAATGTTAGCGATTAGGGGCGTACCAACTATTTACTGGCTTGTAGATTGGGTGAGTGGATAGACGAACCGCGGTGAGTTGCTCGAGATGCTCGAGTGTAAAGACACGGCTTACGTTGTCCGAGACAGTGCCTCCCGCGATGAAGGGTGTTGTAAAGCCTACGACCATTTCCGCGCCGCCGGCAGTGGCCGAGTCAACAACGAGGCGGTCAAAGGGGACAATGTTTGGGTGGTGAGGGATCCTGAGGGTGCAGTTGATCTCATGCCAGAACATGGCGACGTTACCCTCGTTGGTGTAGTACTTGAAGACGACATGCTTCGTCTCGCGAGGCGTGGGCTCGTATGTCGTGTGGTCTGCGTGGACGCCAAGTCTCTCAATCTCGGAGAGCTGCGAGCGGCGGACTTTAGGTAGTTGTGGTGGGAAATCTGTGAGCGAAGGGTAGAACGGAATCGCGGTCCTGTCGTCGCGAACGTCTGTAGAAGACGACAGCAATTTGAAGTCGTTGGACACCGCTATTCTGACAACATTTTCGGGAAGGTCGTCGATAAGCTCCTCAAGTGCCTCAAAGACAAATTCTTCATCTTTTTCTTCGAGTGTGGAAACCGAAATGGTGCGCCGCTGGTCCCAGTCGATCACAACATGGTAGTGGCCGTTGTCAGGATTCCAGCCTGAAAATATCGACTTGAAGCGCGAGTCTAGGTCGTACTCCTCAAAGTAACCCATTGGACAAGAAGTAGAGATTAAGGCAGGCCCGGCAAGGAAAGCACGGAACAGAAGCGGTTTGCGAGGAATAGACTGAGCAGGCTTCATTCGAAATTGCGGTGAAGTACTACCGACTTCCAAGTTCCTGGCTGTGACCCCGCACCGTGACTGATGAGACAGAGGCCTGGAAATGGCTGCACTGCAAAGCCGAGTTTGGGGGCCAGAACCTCAAGTGCTTGACTGAATGTGTAATTTGTCCCGGCCAGGGTCCAACAACACCGAGACCCCATCCCGCATGTTTTCTCTTGGCTTTGGGTTTATCATCACTGATCGTGACCGAATCATATCACTGTACTTCCCGCTACAGGTGCTTTTTATTGTCACTGGGGCATCTTCACAAGGCTTGACGCAGTTGAGTTGGTTAGCATGAGACTCTAAATCAACCAGCCTTCACGTTGACTTGACAAACCGCCAAAATGCAGCTGTGTCCATCGTGATTCGCTCATGCCCTGCCATGTTTGATCAAGCTGTTCAAGAACTGAATGCTTTTAGCCATGCGCTTCAGGGGCAAAAAGCTGTATACGTGACTCTGCCTACTAAGTAGAGGTAGAGTGTTGGCAGCGGTGGTTGTTCTTATCCGCAGTAAGAGACGCTGTTTAGCACAAAAGGCGGGGAAAGGCGGTGGTTACCAAGGTACTAGGAGCAGGGAGTTTACTAGTAAGGCGTCAGTCTTCTCCTAATAAACAGGTGCTATCAGTTTGTTGACATGTGGTAATTAGCACTACTGCTACTTCTTGCCGGCGGTATAGATACTACGGTCTGGGTCAGAGCCCTACTTTTCTGCTAGATACGGGGATTGTGTTGGTAGGCGTGGTTGCGGCCAAGGTACGGGAGAAATGAGGAACAAAGGTGAGGAGAAATGAGGCAGCAACGATCTTCGAGAGCTGGAAGAACTATTGCCCCCAACAACGAAATCTTAGGGATGTGGATGTCCCCAACCGAAGTGTATAGAGAAAGTAGGTCCCAGGGATGTGGAGGACCCAAGCCGGCCTTTAATGAAGATTAGGCCGCGGTCTAGATAGAGCCGGGCACGCGAAAGAAGTCTATCGATTCTGTACGCCTGCAGAGAAGGCGGCCAGCAAACTCCGCAAGTCACCTGTCGGGTAATGAAGTAGTGGTCAGCAGGTATACCCAGTGCCATCTGACCCACACGAGAGCACGAAGTCCATCGTCAGCGAAGCAACCGACCCAACGAGAGCCTTTACCCGCGATGTGGTGATGCTGACTCGGGACACGACAGAAATAATGGCCTAGTATATTGGTGCGGCAGTCCCGACATCAGCAGCCGGTCAGCCAACACGGCCCAAGAGGACGCGGCCGGAATGCAGCAGCCATGTCTGTCGGGGAACCTGCAGTGTAAGGCGGGGAGAGAGACTTCGAGAACAAGGCCCAACTGCCGAGCTAAGCGCTTAATCTATATGGCGGGCGCCACCCAGACGTTTGGATAAAGCTCTCGGACTCGTCATGCCTTCCAGCAGACGACCGTAGCGTTTCGTTCGGATCTGGCTGGTTTTAACCGGCGTCTAAAAACAGCCTTTGGCCGGACAACCCGATTCGCCTGCCCGGCCAGCATTCTCTTACAAACGGAGATGAAAATCCGGGGGAGGAGCCTTGGCGTCGGACTGCGATGGTAAGATGTGCTAGGGAGGAGGCCAATCACGGCCGGCGTGTATGTCAGTGAGTGGTATGGGCGATGGGGGAGGGGGACCCGACCGCTGACGATATCTGCTTCCACATGACTTAGCGTGGGAGCGGCCTGCCCACGGGTGAATTCCGATGCTGCGACCCGGATATTGATGGTGCCTTCCGTTTCGACGGTTCGGAGGCAAGAGCCGGGTCTTGGGTGGGCTCATGTGCTGCTGGGTGGAAGGCAGGGGCGAGTAAACAACCTAAATAACCCCAGCGAGCGCCGGCTTTTGGATCTTGGCCCCAACCGCGCATCCTTTCTGGAATTTGAAAGAGTCCGAAATCTTGGATCACCGCCGACACCATGACGCTCAAGAACTTCCTGGCGAGCCTGCTGCTGGCGGCGCCTGCCCTCGCCCACCCGGGCCACCGCGAGGAGGTGCACGCCCACGCTGCCCTGCCTCTCGAGCGCAAGTCCCTCGCCCACTGCTCGGCCGAGTTCAACGAGCCCGAGTTCATCAAGAGGACCGTCGAGATCCATGGCCGGGAACTGGCGCGTCTGAGGCGGTCGCTGGGCATTGAGGTTGAGGAGAAGTAAGCCCCCGCCGCGGGTCTGGTTGGGAGACCGAGGTTGCTGACAGTCGTCTACGCAGGCCGAAACTCCGCCCCCGCGATTACATCTCAGTGTCCCGCATTGATCATAAGAGCAACAAGACGGTCTCCAAGGGGATGGAGCTTAGCACGCTGTTCTCGGACTCCGGTGCTTGCATGCTGATGCCGGCCGTCGACCAGGGCCCGCTGTGTAAGTTTGGGGTTCAGATGGTCAGCTTGGGGTCGGATCGCTGACGTTCCTAGACGTGCAAGGAGAGGAGATCCGCAAGGGCATCACCAATGGCGAGAAGGGCATCCCCTTGACGCTGGCCATTCAGGTGGTCGACTACAAGACGTGCCAGACGGTGCCCAACGCATACGTCGACATCTGGAGCTCCAACTCGACCGTGCGCGCCTCCGTCCCTCCTCACATGGTCTCAAAGCTGACATGCTCAGGGCATCTACGTCGGCGTGCAGGGCTACCCTGGCATGGGCGACCCGAAGGACGCGTCGATCCTGAAGGGCACCACGCTCCGCGGCGTGCAGCCGACCGACAGCCACGGCGTGGCCTCGTTCGACTCGCTGTTCCCCGGCCACTACGATGGGCGCGCCACGCACATCCACGGTGAGGCACCCTCACCCCCTTGACATATTCCAGGCGTTGCTGACAGCTGCCCGCCAGCCATCGTCTACCTCGGCGCGACCAAGCAGCCCAACAACACCATCACGGGCGGGCGCGCCGCGCACGTCGGGCAGCTGTACTTTGACCAGGGGCTCATCACGGCGGTGGACAAGGTGGCGCCCTACAGCAGCAACAAGATGCGCATCACGCAGAACACGGCCGACTTCCTCTTTATGCAGGGGGCGAACGGTGACGACCCGATTGTGCGCTACGCGCTGGTGGGCAAGGACCTGTCCGAGGGCCTGTTCGCCTGGATCCGCTTCGGCATCAACCAGCAGGCCAACAAGCCCGTCAACCCGGCCGCGTGGTGGACCGACAAGGGCGGCGTCATGAACCCCAACGGCCCCGTCGCGCAGCTGAACGGTGGTGGTGGCGGCTTTGGTGGCAAGAGGAGGGAGGCTACTACTGCTGCCGAGGAGCAGGATGCCGAGTAAGGGAAGAAATTTGAGTTGGCCGAGACCTGAGTGAAACTGGGAAGCTGGAGCATGGGTGCGTGTATTCCAGTCTGGTAGGGGGTCCTGGACTCGTCGTATGGACAGCGTGGTGGTTCAGAATTAGCGTCAGTCGTTACCAGGTAGATTTTGTGAATTGCATCGACATTCCGTCAAATCGCATTGGCATTCTTGGATCGATGGTGCGATTTTGGACTCGGTAGAAGTGTGAAATGGGCGCTTTCGAGCGGTGGGTGTCCTGGTCCGGGTGAAACAACAAGCAAAAAGTATGGTTGCCGGAATCACATGGAAGGAATCAAACAGGTTTTCTTTGCTCTCCCACAGTGCCAGCGTCAAATCTCACCCGAGGGCCTTCACACGCTTCAAAGCTCAAACACACACGAACCCGCAGAGACCACACATTAATACTCGATGTTCATTATTTCTACTGGCGTACTTATAAAGTCTACCGATGCTCGGTCATAGGATCGTCTCAGACCTTCAGCACCTCCAGCAACGCCTTCAAATGTGCATTCTTGAGCATGCCCATCTGCTCTGCCAGACTTTTCAGCTCGGTCTGCAGCGCGTCGAGGGCCTGGCGCGTGTACTCGAGACTCCCGCGTTGTTTGATGTGTTCGAGGAATAACTTCTTCTGATCCAAGTTCATTCTCCCCTCAACATGGCGCTGGGACAGCAGGTTGCGGAGGACCATGGTATCTCTTGCGTTTGTCCCCGAAGCTCCGGACTTTCCGCACCGCCCCAAAGCGTGGATGAGAGGCAGTGAGTACTTTCCCTCGTCAAGGTCCTCACAGAACCCTTTTTGCTTGGTGTACTGACGGTTCATATTAGCTTTTGTGCGCTGCAATTGTCATGGACTCGAGAAAAGACCTACGTCCGCCGAAGTCAGGTTCATGTAATCGTCCCGGATCTGGAACAGTCGTCCGAGCAGCGTCATGAATCGTGTGAGAAGCCTCACATCCGGCTTGGCAGGCGAGTCGGACAGTGCATCTAACAACCTCGCCAGCATCCGGAAGAGCCCCGCCGTCTCTGCCACCCGGTCAGCATCATGAAGGTTCACCTCGAGCCCTTTTGAGAGCCGAACTTACTGCCGTCGACCATGGCGAGGTACTCCTCTTCCGTGGGGCATTCCAGGTTGCTAGTCCACGACACATCGTGGCTCTGGCCGACGTATAGGTCTTGAAGCTCATCTAATTCCCAGTCAACAACCACTCTTGGGTCCAGCAGGAACGGAACCCACTCACCACAAAAGATGTCCATGCTCCTCTGGCAGTCCAACTTTCTCACCTCCATGAGCGCACCGAGGAACCGATAACCAGCCGAGTTGCCCGTCTGCCTAAAACCGAACACCATATGCGTCGCCGGCTTGCCGCGGCGGAGCTGCGAGGAATCCTGGATATCATCGAGCATCAGGGAGGCCCCATGCAGAAGATCGACAACCCTCCATACTATCGCCGTCTCGCGCGGCGGCACCTTGTACCACATGTTCAACGCGTCGATGGTCTTGCCACGAATGTCCTTGCCAGGCAGCGAGTCGAGGTAGCGCGAGGGTGCCTCGAGGGCCTGTCAACAGTCAGCGATTTAGTCAACTGCCAACGGATCGGCGGGCGTCGTCATGTGCTCACCTCCATGCCCAGAGCTGGGACCTCCCGGGCAACCGACATGTCGCGATGAGAGACGCCGTTGGTGACGGCGCCATTCGCAACCACCCCGTTGGTCTCAACCACAACGTGATCGGTCGCACCGTTGATGACAGCACCGTTGGCGACAGCACCGTTGGCGAGAGCACCGTTGATGACAGTACCATCTGCCACGACCTCATTGCCCTCAACCACAGGGTGCTCGGCTGTGTTTTGATGAGAGACGCTGTTGGCGGCAGCACCGTTGGTGACAGTATCAATCGCAACGGCCCCGTTGAGCTCAACCACAGGGTGGGCCCCGTCGTTTGCGACAGCACCATTCACAGGAGCTCCATTGGCCTCGGCCGCAGGATGGTTGGTGATGCCGTTTCCGACTTGCTGGTCATGCTCCCAGCCGATGGTCTCATCCGCCGCAATAGCGTTGGCCATCTCGAGCTGCCTTGCGTTCAGCGTCCGATCAGCATGATACCGGGGACACTGAAGACCCCAGACGATATTCCCGCTGATTCCGAACTTCAGCGCTTCGAGCAGGAACTTGGCGTCCTGGCAAAGATCCTCCCTGGCCTTGGCTGCCTCGACAACCTGCACGTACTCTGCGGCGTACTGTTTGGCCTTCTCCCGGCACACCGCTTCCGCCTCGTCGCAAGTCATCGAGTGCTTGTTCATCAACACCCAGATGGCGTTCGTCACGGAGGCGTGGCCATTATCGCACGCCGCTTTGCGCTCCCGCTCCCAGGAATGGTAGTCGTTTGCGAGTAACGCCTGAAGCCAGAAGGACTGAGAAAGCTCGAGGCACGTCTGTTGCTGCTCCTCGGGGATGCTGAGCCCCATGCCGAAGATGGTCAACCCGAACGCAGCCCTGCGGAGTTCGTTAGCCGCCGAGACAAAACCACTGAAAAGCGTCTGGAACGAAAACTTACTGCGAGGAGACGTTGATGCGCCTGTACTCGAGGTAATCGTCAAAGTCCCGAATGTCGCGTTCGCGACCCGGCCGGCTCAACAGGAGGCTCGTCCACTTCTTAACCCACCGGAAGGCCTCCTGTGCCCGCTCGGAGTCGACGGCAACCATCGCCCTGCCGAAATCGACAACAATCTTGGTCCGCGGTGAGAACGACGGCGAGTTCGGGTCCCCATTTCCCCTCACCGCCTCGTACGCAGCCAAGAAGTCGGGCATGTACGGCGCTGCGGCCGCCGCGGGCGACTCGGCCATGTCGATAACATCGTCGGCGAGAAACGCCAGTTCGACAATGTACGCGACGAGCTCGAGGCGGTCCGGCAGGATCTCGGGCATGCACGTCGAGACAAAGTTGTGTTCGGGCCCGATGACGCCGGCGTGCCCCGGCGGCAGGGAACCAGTAACCCGTTGCCAGTCCTTTTGGGCGCGGAGGGCGCCGCGGTCGGCCAGTTCCGCGTTGCGGTGCACGCGGAGGGGGATGTCGGCGCAGAGGCCGTCCAGGGTGGCGTCGTAGGAGGAGGGGTCGACGAGGTGTGAGTTGGGGAACTCCATGGTTGAGGGTGGTCGAACGGTAATTATCGTGAAGACGAGGGAAGGAAAAAGAAGCTGGGATTTGGAATGGTCGATTTGGTAGATCTTGAATGGTATAAACGATGCTGATGAGAATGAATGCAGAGACTCGCACACGGCGTTGAGACTTGGTGAGGTATGAGACCAGCAAACCTCTGCTGGTGTCGAATATTGAAGAGAATGCTGGAGAAGATGCCTGGGGAGAGATCTGGGGACTTCGTCTATCGAAGCCTGAGTCTCACCACACGGGTTTCGGAAGGGGGGAGGCAAACAAATGGAAAGCGTCCTTAACAACCAGGTAGGTCCTCAGCTGCAGACCTTGGTCAAAACTGGAAGCAACGTTCGCATTTATAGAGGAGACGCCCCTTCCGTTATAAAGAAGCCGTCGATACTGCACGCGAAGAAGACGAGCCGTCCTGCTCTTCCCTTTTCGACATTCAGCTCGCAGATCTCGCCTGCCTCCGCCCGTTGACGATCAGAGGCCATGTCGAAAAGGACGGCGTCGACCCAGGGGCTGCGAATCAGAGGCCGGAAGACTGCCCTGCACGTCGATCCTCTGCACGCACTAGCATGTGGATCTCTCCCGAGTACGGCGCTTCCCGCGCGTGTCAACTTCAGCTCTTGACTCATTTCCTAAAACGATTCTTCAAAGGACAGGCGGGGAAAGGAGAGACACGACTAGCGCGGGTAGTTGTCGTCGTCAACTGAGACATGCAGGTTGGGCTCTCGCTTCCAGTGGAACGCCCACTGTGGTCGAGCTGCAATGAATCAATATTCCCAATGGCATTCATCTGTAATGTACCAGTGGGCTTTTGTTTGTCCATTTCTCGAAAAGGGGCTTGGCGATGCGCGAGGCAACCCTAACCCCTCGTCCACAGCCCCTGAATCGATGCATGACCTCTCCAATTGAGCCTGTTTTAAGGCGCGTACCTACAGCACGAGGTGTCCTGACAGTGAGAAGAGTCCGTTCCACAATCCTACGGCTTTCGCTGGCTCATATCAGGCTATCGACTCGGGAGGCAAGGGGAGCACAACGCAGTGGGACAGGAGCACTGGGAACAATAATAAGCCCTAAGGAGGTAGGTAGGTAGTTGATAAACCATCAATCATAATGAGACTAATCATAGATCATAACGTCGCTAACAACTATGTACCTCGCTAACCAAATATTTACCATCGAACTCCAAAGCCCAACATCGCTTCACATCAGCTCACCCCGACTACTTGGCTTACCCGTGAAGACACGACCCCCGCTGTCGACCGCGCCACGACGATGCAGCCCTTTCTCTGCTTACTTGCCGGCGCGGTAGTTGTTGAAGAAGCTCAGCATGCGGGACTGCTGCCCGGAAGTGAACTCCTCATAGCACGTGCTACACCACGCGGTCAGCACAGCTCTCTCTCTCATACATCCATGCATGATAATGACAGGGTCACTCACTCATAAGAATAATCCATGTAGTTGTGAATGGGGTCCACGCCCGCCGCGTTCGGGCACGAGTCCCTACCGACAGGGCACCCGCTGCTCGCGCTGGCCTGGGCAGGCGTATCCGACACGGAGTCGCCGGACCCGGTGCACCCGCCTTGGAAGGTGTGGTACAGGCCGAACCAGTGGCCAACCTCGTGGATGGTGGTGCCGCCCAGGTTGAAGTTGGTGGCGCTGCCGCCGGGCACGCTGGCGGCGAGCACGGTGCAGCCGTCGCGGATCTGGGTCGTCGACCCGGCCGTGGCGCCGCCCGCCTCGGGGAAGTAGCAGTACCCCAGGTTGTCGCCCATGCCGTTGAGAAAGTAGACGTTGAGCGTGCGGTAGGTGCCCTTGCGCAGCGACCGCTTCATGGTCATCTCGTAGCCGTTGTCGTCGTTGGCCCAGTTGGCGTTGACCGTGCGGGTCGTGCCCTTGAGCGTGAACTGGATCGAGTGCGGGGCGTAGGCCTCGTTCAGGGCCGCGAGCTGGTTGTTGAGCATGGTGTCCTGGGGAGAGGGTTAGTAACATGTTGTTTGGGCGACGGGGGCTGAAGGCGCTTACAGTGATGTAGCCGCCGCTGACAGACGTCGACGCGGCCACGACGTGGAAGTAGGTGTCGACGGTGGTAACGGCCTGGATGGTGAAGTTGCCGGAGGCCGCGACTCTGGCCTGAGCCTCCTGCGCAGCGAACTGCTGCGAGATCTTGATGTGCTCGGCATCCGGCTCCGGGGCACCGCACCCGAAGCCGCGTCCGGCGGGCCGGACCTCACGCTGAGGGGCTGCGAGGGCACCGGAAGCCGCGGCGGCGGCAAGCGCAAACGGGGTGAAACGCATGATGACGGGCAGGGATGAGAACAACAGGTAGTAGTGCTAATCTATTCAAATTAATGAAGAGACTGCTGTTGTAGACATCATGATGGCAGGGAACGGGAGGCAATCTAAGCTTATATAGACGAACTACACTTCCCTCCCCCCTTATCCTACCCCGAGTAACTGGTGAGCCGACGTTCACAAGTCCTCGGCATCGATGTCGGATTGTGGAAGGTCGATCGACGGGAGACCCCTTGAGGCGGGTCAGGTTTGCCCGTGGCTGCAATGCGACCCCGGACAGCGGACAGCAGCCTAGGTTTTGCGGCTTCCTTCCTGATCGATCCATGCCCTCCGTGTGAGTTTGGGCCGGGCCGCGGTGGGGGCTTGGAGATTGCCATGGGACTTACCGCATGAGAGATCGCTTGAGGTGTGGTTTGGTGCCTGGGCCGTGGTCAGGGTCAGCTGTGCCCCCTCCTCCGGAGCGAGGGTGGCCAGGATGGCCCGGATTGGGAGAGGGTGGCCCGCTGGTCTTGGCCGGGTCCGGCCTGGCATCGTTAAGGGGCGATGTCCGATCTGGCTAGGCAATTCACGGCATCTGCAAAGAATACCGAGATAGGCGACTCTAGTCAAAGGCTTGAGCGGCTCTTGTGCGCCCATTTTCCCCGGTCGTTGGAGCCGCCAAGAAACCCCCCGACACCCCACGATGAAAAGGACCGGCGGCTACGGCAGTTCGTTGCGACCTCCCCAAACGGGAAGCTGGTGAAACACGAGTGCCGAGATAAGGCCCTTATTGGGCCCCATCCGCCAAGCGCCCCAGGCTGTTGTAGGCAGGCGTCTGAGGCTATTGCAACGCTGCCATGAGCTTTGAAGTGAGAACCCCAAAGGTGGGTTGTGATTGGGGGGTTTCATACGGTCAAATTTCCAGCTTCCAAGCAGATTTCCAACCGACCTTCCATGCAGAGAGGTTCTTGCATCAAGGGATCGGTGCAGGCCGTCCTCTGATAGTGCCAGGCACTCCGGCGAAACCCAACCAAGGAAAAGAGTGCTACCCCTGACGACTGCGATTGGAAACTGCTTGCCCTTCGAGCTTCGTGTTTGCATGTACATGAGTAGTTTGCAGGAGTCCACGTCGTCCAGTTGCCTACTTGATTACATGGCTTGTCTTGTCTCTATCGGCAACCTCCGGGTAGGAGGGAATATGAGGTCGGATGAGGCCGGTCCGCGTTCTCGGGCCTCGGCCGTCGCCCCCAAAAAGGACTCGATCAGAGTGGCACAAGGTTGCCACATACAATAACGGTAAACATTGGTGCAAACCGTCGGATCGTAATCCTCGGCTTCAGCGGGGCTGTTGGAACTCAGCCCTGTGTATGACGAGCTGACACGCCTTACCAATACCTGACGGCATGTGCTCACACGGACGCTCCATTGGCTAAAGCTGAACTTGTCGCCTTCAAATGCGGCACGGATATGCCCAAGTTAACGCCTCTCGGTGTCTAAAAGTGGCTCGGAGTACTACCCCTGAGTCTTGAAGCCGGTCGGTACCTTGGACACTGCCATATCCACGAGCAATGATTCCGTGATTTGCTTGCCAATTGCTGGGTATTCTCAGCGCAACCACCTCCTCCAAAATGATACATCTAAATACTTAGGGTATCTCCCACCTAACCCCCTACGCCCTGAACTCCTCATGCTTAACATCCCCGCTCCCACCGCTCCCCGACACCTCCCCCGACCCCTTCTCCCCCTGCTGCACATGCCGCCGATGCTCCTCGGTCTGCTGATAATCCACCAGCAGCTCGCCATTCTTGCCATACCACCTCGGCTCGGCCTTGGCCTGGTGCACGACGGTAAACACACCCTTCCACCCGTCAGCCACCTTGTGGAAGATGTTATCCATCTCCTCGAGCGAGCGGTACGCCGTCTCGGGATAAAAGAAGTAGACGCACGGCACCATGAAGGCGTTGATGACCGCAAAGATGATGTACGTCTGGTACCCGATATTGTTGAAGGCAATCGGCGTGATCATGACAACCAGGAAATTAAAGATCCAGTTGGCGCTCGTCGAGAGCGCGTTGGCGGGCGCGCGGATGCGCAGCGGCACGATCTCGGCCGGGTACAGCCAGGTCATGCCGAGCCAGCCGATGGCGAAAAAGGTGTTGAAGACAAACAGGAAGACGATGCCCGCGATCTGGAAGCCTGTTTCGTTGCGCGAGTTGACGCCCGCCAGGATGGCCATGGTAGCTGCCTGCCCGATGCCGCCGAAAAGCATCAGCTTGCGGCGGCCAACGCGCTCGACGAGAAAGACGGCCGGCCAGGACGCGATGAAATATTCCGTCCCGTTGAGGGCCGCCAGGAGCCGCGACATGAAGTCGGTCATGCCCAGGCCGCGGTAGATGACGGCGGCGTAGTACGTGATCAGGTTGATGCCCGAGATCTGCTGGAAGACCTGGTTGAAATACGCCAGCAGGGTGCGGTGCAGGTTGCGGTTCTTGTCCATGGTAAACAGGTCGCGGAAGGTGCCCTTGGACATCTCCAGCACCGTCTCCTTGATGGCGAGGAACTCGTTCTCGACCACGTGGTCGGTCGGGTCGGTGTCCTCGAGCGCGGCGATGACCTCCTTGGCCTCAGCCTCGCGGCCCTTGAGGATGAGCCATCGCGGGGACTCGGGCAGGAAGGGGATGAAGACGAGGATGACGATGCAAAAGAATACCTGGAAGGCGAGGGGGAAACGCCAGGCGACGGAGCCCGGGGCGAAGGAGAGACCCAGGTCGATCCAGTAGCTGATCATGATGCCGCAGGTGATGAGGGCGCCTTCGATCATGACCATCTTGCCGCGTTTGTGGGCTTTGGATGTTTCTGACTGCCATGTAGGGACCTGGGAGGTTCATCAGTACAAATCTGTTGGATCTTCCGGCGCAGTCAAGAACTCACCGTTGATGTGTTGCCGCCGTTGCCTAGCCCGGTGATGATTCTCCCAATGATGAACTGTTCGAGTGTGGTAGAACTGGCCTGCAGGATGGCGCCGATAATCATGATGGCGGTGCCGAGCATAATGACGCGCTTGCGGCCCAGGGGGTTTCCGATGAAGATGGTGATAACGGCGCCGATGAAGCAGCCGAGGTTGTACGAGGCAACAGCAATGCCTTGGTAGGTAGACCGGGTCGACGACTCCGCGTCGGTGATACCGGCAGCTTCGGGGTTGATCATCGGGAACGCGTCGAGGAAGACCTGGAGGGTCAGGATGCCGCCCATGACGCCTTGGTCTGTGGCACACCGTGTTAGCGAGATCCGATGAGGCGGTTAGGGGGTCATCTTACCATAGCCGAAGAGGAGAAAGTCGCATCCTGCGATGGTGCCCACGGCCAGGTTGAGGGCCTGGCCCCTGAGCCCGAGAAACTTCTTCATGATGCCCTCCTGGAGATCTACTGCCCCCTTGATGTCAGGTGCCCTGGGGAGACGAGGTGTTTACACAGTAGGTTTGGAGAACATCCGAAGGATAAGCATGCGGCCCGAGACACGGACGCAGGGAAGATTATATACCCCCCGCACGCACTGCAGCTTGCAGGCCCCTGTGAGACATCAGCAAGAACCAAGACAGTCCCTTCACTGGCCAGTGAGGCTGCTTCCTCCCCTGCCTTAGTCACACGAAACCTGGGAGCCTGGGATCACCGATGCAGTATCCCACACGATGGATTCCAAGTCGGACCGCACTCTCGCATGGTTTGTGGGGATTTGTGGGCACGAACAGGCCACAATGAGGGGCTCCGCGTTTTCTGAGTGGTGAAGCCGGGGTAAATCAGGGTCCGGGATGGGGAAAACATGGAGAAATCATGTCGCCGATCGGGCAGGCAAGCCTCCCCGGTGCCACACCGAACGATTCCAACGGGCCGGGGCAGGCTTCCTCAGCCGGCAGTCCCGTGCCGGTCAAAGGCCGTCTGGGCGTGTAAGAGCCTGGCTGTCGCAGTCCGGTGGAGTGCCTATGACGAACGCCGAGAGATCGGCGCCCTGTTTCCCCCACCCGTCACCATCCTCGCTTCCTTCGGCTTTTGCCCCTTTAGGTATCCCGAAGCGGCCTCCCTGGAACTGGCGCCGGCGCGGGTTAGCGGCAGTTACACAGTAAGGTGGCTGCCGAGGATTCAGTTCGTGTTCCGGGGGAAGGGGACCTTTGGAAGATGTGATGGTGGAAAAAAGGTTGCTTCCGCCTCTGGTGATGCAAGTGGACCGACGAGCCGGACTTTAGAACCCAGCCTCTGCTACAATGAGCCAAAGTGAGTTGTCCCAGACCCTGTTTTTCTTGTCCACATGAGAACTTAGAGATGGGGGAAGGGGGAGGGGGGGTAGGTGGTGTCGAGTGGCTTGACGCCGGAACTTCCATCCGGCTTCCGGTGTCAGCCTCAAACGTACATTACATACGTGGGCGCTGAAAGCAGTAAAAAGTCGCGAAAGCGAGCTACGTGGAGCGGGTGGACCACTGGGGTTTGCTGACCCGAGGAGCACTGGTTTGCTTTCGCCGTAGAAGCCGAAGAGGGCGCGTGTTGAGTCCGCCTTGGGGCCCTGTGTTCCCGAATATGGATCCCAAACTGCCCAAACAGGGCCCCAAGTCCCGAGGCCCCGTCTTCGGCCTTCGGAAGAGTACCAGCACGGCCCTTGGCAGGCCACTGGCAGCCCGTCTTTTCCAAGTCCGTCGGCGGAAGCAACATCGGCGGTCGAATTGGAAAGTAAATTATTGATGGAGCGGCGAGAGTTGCGAGGACTGTGAGCGAGGCCACTGGCGCCAGGACAGTGGTGTAATCTCCACTGTTCAGGTTCGCTTCCAACTCGAAGCATTCGGAAGTTCAAGTAACACCGAGGAAGCGAAGTCGCGTCCCCCTGTTGGTTGCTGTCTCGAATTGGAGTCCCATTGTGCGAGGTTACCAATCTTGCTCATGGAAAGAGTCAAGTCATCGGCCTGGGGGCCAAGTTTGTAGCGGTCAGGGATGACATGGATCCAGTCCGTAAGGTAAGTAGGTCTAGTTCTCCTGCCTTGCTCGCGTCTCGATGTTTTTGATTTAACTGACATGTAAAGGCACTGGCCGCCGTTTCCCGTGTGGTGACGCCAAGGGGCGCTCGGCCGAGCGTGATAAGTAAACGATAAAAGTGGTGTTGCGGTTCACCGAGAGCCTGATGAACAATGAGTGGACGATTATGTTGCAGGGGCTGCAAGCACCCATTGCAGGGCGGGCGAGACAAGGCTCGGAAAAAGGCAACTTCCATGTAACAGTGCCACGGGGACGGCCAAAGTTGCTGCAAGGTGTGCCTGGTTGCCGCACTGCTCCGGGTATCTTCAAGTCCGCTCTTCTTTTCTTCTTTTTCCCATTCCATCCTGGGTCGGAATCCAACACACATTCGGGCTCTCGGTGTCAACCATGGAACCCATCGGCCTTGCTGTTGGCGTCGCCGGCCTGGCAGGGCTCTTCTCTACCTGCATCGAGTGTTTCAACATTGTCCAGCGAGGGCGGTATCTCGGACGAGACTACTTCATCCTCGAAACGAAATACACAAACCAACGCCTGCGTCTCCTAACCTGGGGGCGTGCCTGCGGCCTGACCGATGCTGGTACGCCGGCTGCCGAAGGATGGGACGAGGACATCCTCACCGCCGTCTCAAGGACGCTAGCCCAGATCGCTTTGCTCTTCCAGGACCACCAGGCCTTGCGCAAACGATACGGGCTGTCTCCCGAACGCTCTGGCTTGGGTGGAAGGGTGTCTAACACGCAAGCTATTCTGAACGCGTTGACTTCGGGGTTTAGGGACACCAGTCTCGCGATTTCCGAAGCCGCCGTCTTTCCACCCCTCCCGCGCTCTCCGGCAAAGGGTCCCAGCATCTCGGCCGCCGTTCGTTGGGCAGTCGACGACAAGCGCACATTTGCAGAGCTGGTGGACCATCTCAAGGACTTCATTGACGGCCTGGAGGGTGTCACGGCGGGATTAAACGTGCCGCAGCGTCAAAGAGAGATGATCCGGGTCGAGGTTGGTCATATCTCGGACTTCTCGGAGCTCGAAATGATCGAAGAGGCCCGCATGGGTAACTCGGATGCCGTCGCCGATGCTGCCAGCCTTCGACTCTGCCAACTACAAGATACCGCGAGCGTCGTCCCAGCAGCCGGCCCGCCGATCGCGCGAGGCCCCGTTACAACGCCGGGGTCGCCACTGCCCAAGGAGACGATACATTCCGTCGATCCGGACTGGGACATGGTTGAGCCAACCATGGCCCAATCAACGGGCTCTACGGACTCGTGCTACGTGGTTCTCCATCGAGTCATCTGCGACCCCCGATCGATGGACGCTTTCTTCAATCCTCCCAGCTACAAAAACAAGAATGGAGGCGATACAAATGCCCAGTGGTTGGTGATCAACGCAGACACCCCATTGCGAGAACCGACAACCCTTCATCTCTCTGGCCGGCGACCCCTTCGGGATCTAAGGTCCTACCTGAAAAACAACACACAACTGTCCTTCTTGATCTTCCGGGATTACGGGTGCGAGCATGAGCCTGACTCCTGTCGTGAGGTTGCCGAAGTAAAGCCCTTCCAGATGTGCATTTACCTGGTGTCGGAACGACTGTGCACGTTGTTCAACTTGTGGCTTCCTCAGAACACCTTGGACGACGATTTCCGTCCCTTCACCGAACTCCGTCCTCCATTCCCCTGGTTCTACTACAACCGCGACCTGATCAACAATCATCACTATGACAACATGTCAATGTGGCCTTGGAGCCAAACCAGTTGAGTCAAGAGCTTGAGACAGCAAATGTGCTGCTAGGTTTTGTTCGGGAGTGTATGGACTGGTTTTACAAGGAGCTGGACAAATCTGTGTCCAAGGAAGTACAGGTTGTCTCATGGAAACAACTGCCACTTATCTTTGTAAGTGTACCCCCGTCCAAGGTCGTTCTTTTCGTTTTCAACAACCCGCGGCCCGCGTTTAGGCCTCTGTGCTGATACCCTACTCTCCACTTCGTACTCAAAGCATCCGAACAACAGTCATCGAGAAACACCCGAACCGGGACGATGAACTTCGTGCCTTTGAACAACTCGCGCCGCCGCGACGTGTCTGGACGGATGATGACGTACCTGTCGAAGTCCTCGAAATACCTGTCAGTAATCTCGTCCATGGCCCTATGCCTGGGTCTGCATCCCTGTTCCACATGGTCGATACAGGCTCAGTGGGATACAGATCTGCAATGGATTTCACTGACAGCACCAGACAAATGGAGAGTATATTTTGGACGAAAAGACATACGACTACATCCACATCCACGACAAGTTGCCGCCAAGGGGGGAATGTAGGGAGGATGGACACGCTGAGACCCAAGAAGGTTTAATACCCCATGAACCGAAATCCAAGGACGACTGGTGGTATTCCAAGTACATGCGCCATACTCTCCCGGGGTTTCACCTACGCAACCATGTATGGAGAGAGCTGCTTGTTCGCGCCATGGAGCCCGTGTCATGGCCCGATGCCAAGATCGAGGACGCTTTAATAGGAGAAGAAGCAAGAGGACAGCCGAGGAAGATGCTGGGGCCCATGGAGAAGCCGAACTGGGAAAGAAGGAATGATGGCCCCGAGGACGGCGGCTTGACGAGAATCATCCTCTCCTTTCAAGGAACGGCCATGGAATCAGCAATCAACGCGGCTTCGCGCATAACTAGGAGGCCGCTCTACCGCATTCGCCTCTTGAATCAGACCGAGAAGCTCGACGAAACCTTCCGGGAAGCGAAATGTCTCAATATGAAGTGGGGCTGCATCTTCGTGATCGAAGACCTACTCGAGGCCTGCGCCACACACACCCAAGGAGTTGTCCGGCTCAACCCCGTGATCCTTCCGCTGTTATGGTTTCTCGACAACATGACCGGCATTCTCGTGTTTCTCCTCTCCGAAGACGCCTCGGCCGGTGATCCGTACCAGTCCATCGACCCGAAGATCAGGCAACGCATATGCAAGCACTTCAGGTTCCCTACCCAGGACACACGCCAGGAAACCAGGGAGGAGCTATGGAAAGAATGCATCAAAGACCGACTGAGCTCTGGAGACGACTTCTCCACGGATGTTGATGATGTGGCAGGAAAGCTGAAGAAGCTTGCAGAGCTGCCCTTGACATGGGACGCCATTCGCTCCACGGTCCATGCGGTCGTGCCAAAAGGGACGGCCGTTTCCAACATCAACTGGGAGATCATTGCGGAACTGACCCAAGAACGACCGGAAACGAAGTGATTTCATGCGAGTTGTCGTGTTGGTTCTAATAGCCTAGTTGGGTCTGAAGTCAGGAGTCAGGAGTCCGGGGTACGAGAATGGAAAAACTCTGGAGGAACCAGATTTTGGACATACTGGCTTAGCACACATTACAAGTTCTACTCCCCAATAAAAAGTCTAATCCGAGCCATCTGTTCGGCATCCGGGGGTTCCGGGGCGGGGCCGGAGATGTGGGGCCGTGTTTTCGGCCGGCGGTTCGGGGCTTGGCACCGGCTAAAGGAACGATCATCACATCGATTTCAGCCGTGACCTATGAACGATACCAGATAAAAAAACAAGAGCTCGTCGACTTTCCGAAGGCCACGAACGAAGGGTAGTTCTGGTATTGGGAGGTGCAAAATGTTTACATCAATTCCCTGGCTAACGGCGGGCGGGGTTAGAGGGGACGTTATTCCGGAGCTTTGGGTGATAAACCACCTTACAAATAGTACATCGGTAGTTGGAAGTGGGGGCAGGAGTGGAGCCTGTGACGGCATTTCTAAGCAGCAAAATCTCCTGAATACTTTAGCACCAATTCGCTTCTACCAACTCATACACTCACTTCACGTATCACCTGTTCCATACAACAGACCAGCGTGGAACTTCTCGAGACACACATCCACAATGACGATCGGCATCTTCCCAGCTTCAGGGGGCCTCGGAACGAGCACTTACACTCACCTTCTGAAGCTTGTTCCCAACGACCAGGTCATTCTCATCAATCGGAATCCCGAAAATGTACCACAGCAGTACATCGACGCCGGCGTCCGAGTGCGCAAAGCCTCATACGAGAGCACATTCTCCGAGCTCGAGTACGCCTTCTCAGGGATTGACGTACTATTTCTCATCTCCTATCCCAGCCATGTCCACGACTACCGAATCAAGGTCCGCAACCTTACACCCTTTTTCATCTACCATCAGCATAAACTGACCCCTCATGACCGAAACAGGTCCAGCTCCCCGCGGTAGACGCCGCCAAAAAAGCCGGCGTCACGCACATCTTCTACAGCTCGCTCGGCTTCGCAGGCGACCACCAGAGCACCTCCCTCGCCGAGGTGATGCAGGCACACCTCGACACAGAGCGCCACCTCGCCCGGCTCGCCGCGGCGCCCGCTTCTTCCTTCACGTATACGTCGATCCGCGAGGGCCTGTACGCCGAATCCACGCCCATTTACACCGCCTTCTTCGACCCGCGCTCCGTCGCGGAGAGCAGCAGTAACAACGGGGAGATCCTCATCCCGCACGACGGGTCTGGGCCCGGCGTGGCGTGGGTCAAGCGCGACGAGTTGGGCGAGGCGTCGGGACGGTTGATTGCCAGTTATTACCACGATCATAGCAAGGGGGGAAAGGAGCAGGGCGGGTTTCAGTTCGTCAACCGTACCGTGCTGCTTACCGGGCCGCGGGTGTGGTCGCTGGCCGAGACGGTGGCGGTGCTGGGCGAGATTGCGGGGAGGGAGGTCCGGATCCGGGCGGTGCCCGTGGACGAGTATGTCAGGCTGCCGCAGGTGCTGGCCAAGTTTGGGTCGGAGGAGATGGCGAGGATGTGGGCTACTGCTTGGGACGCTATTCGCGCGGGCGAGACGGCCGTTGTGGCGCCGGAGTTGGCGGCGATTCTGGGGAGGGAGCCGGAGGCGTTTGAGGTTGCTGTGAGGAGGCACTTTGCGTAGGGGGGATCTTGGTGATGCTCATACATACGGTATACCTAATACAATCCGTCTGCATGTTGGGCCACCCACCCAGCCAGCCAAGGCGTTTGGTCACGATTAGCTGCGTAGGCAGAGAAATATGCCCGGATCACCAACTCGTGCTGCTCCACTGCTGCCACGGCGTTTATGGTTGCCCTGCAGCATTATATTGGTAGACATGCGGCGCAGGCCGACCCTCGATGTTAGTGGGGTATACGCTTGTCCCCATCATCATCATCTGTATGTGCTCTCCTTGCTGGTATGGCTCTGCCGTCTGTGTTAACACCTCCGCCACCCCGTCCGGCGAAGAAGCGTGCTTCCCGTTCCCGACAGCTGGTTCCTGCATAACCTGGAAGGGATCCGGCCCGACAGTGCTGTACCGGTACGACTGCGGCATGTCCGAGTCTGGGCGTTGGACCTTGAATCCGGACGGCACGCGGGAGTTGGGACTCTCCCCTGGCCATTGGCGTCAGTACGAGTTGAAAGGGTCTCAATGGTAGAGGAGACACTGGGAGCTCACAAATGAAGATGTAGGCAAACTCGGCCGCAATAGGGATCCAGGTCGCTAGGGCCAGGACCTGGCCGAAACTCCAGGTGTTCTGCGAGTCTGAGCTGCCGGCATTGAGGAGGATCTTGGACCTCAGGGCAAAGAAGTGGAAGAGCATCGCCAACATTAACCCACAGATGACCCACGCAAAGCCGAGCCGCCAGACGGATCGCACCCTGCGGACCCAGCCATTATTCGCCACGCCGGGAATGCCAAAGCCCGTGACAAGCAAGGCCGTGATAACCATCCACACCACCGGGGTGACGATGACATAGACCTTGGCCTGCTCGGTGCCCCGCCAGTAGCCTGCGCCGCCACGTAGGTTGCAGGGGTCGTGGGAAGAAGCATTTTGGCGATCGTTGTAATCTGGATTTCCGCGTGGCGAGAGGAATGTCTCCACGATACCAAGGATCCAAATCACCACCAAAATGATGCGCCGCATCCACACCCGGTGCGCCTCCTTTGTTGGGCCGTTCTTGCTATCCATGCTGGGGCTCTTCAATGAGTACAGTAATAGTACAGGAAGGACAGAGAAAACCGAGGCTCGGAATGAGAGAAGCATATCGTAGACGGCGCTGTTATGGTAAGGAAAGTCCGACGTATCTGAGAGAACCGCTTGGTTGTTCATGCCATGGACGCTTAGGTAAAGGGAAGCGCTAAGCATGGCGAGGCTCATAAGCATGGCCGAAGATAGGAAGGCGTTGACTGAGCCCCGGAAAGAGTCGAGCGTGCGCTGGGCCAGGGACATTCTCTCCAGCCGGGCACATAATTATGCCGTTGACGTAGGTACCTTTTGCGCCGGAATGCACTGGCGAAATGTTGCGCAAATGCCCCCTGACCTTCTTGGACCGGAAGCACTGACGAATATGCCACGCCGTGAAAGCTATTAAGTACATAGTTGCCAACGTCGCTTCGATTATGTACGAGATGAAGACCTGGAGGCAGCAGAAGCGTGTCAGACATGGCTGAGTTCCAGTTGCAAGTACATATATATATATTGATGATCCGTTGCGAAACTTACACCAATGCCGGTCAAGTCAGGATTTCCCTGCATAGCCATAGCCTGGCAATACTCGTTGGTGCAATTCAGTACGGGATACAGCAACACATTTGTGTAGAACTCCGAGGTCAAGTTCCAGGGGCCATAGGTGACGGGGGCTACTTGATCGTACGAGTTGAAAATGTACCAGTCCAGAATCTGGCTGTGATACTCCCGAAGCGTTATGTTTGCCGGGAGGGTCGCGCTGGCTGGAAGTGCTGCGGTGAAGAGGTTAATGCTTGTTGTGAAGGCCGGACCGATGGAGGCATCTGGCTTCGAAGGGTCTGGTGTCAGGATGACGCCCAACCAGTTACCCCAGATGTTGCAGTTGCTGGAAAAATTCATCTGGTCCCATGGAGGGAATTGGACAAAGTTGACGCCGTCCGACATGGCGGGCGAGGGCGATTGCGTCACAAGCAGAGTGCGGGCAAGTTGTGAGTGAGAACCTGAACATGAAAAACGAAGAATATAGACGCGGGCCTTGGCAAACAAGAAGGATCATGAGGCATGGGGTGTCTGTCTTGCATGTGGAACTTGATTGGTGCTAATACGAGGAGACGCGCCGTGCCGCATCACCCCTCGATGACCACCCACTGCATGCCCCCTTTTGCTCGCCCCCTCGGCCGAGATAACGGGGGTCATCTTTTGGTGTCCTGCCCAACAGCCGTCGAGGGAGCTCCGAGGGGAGGGTCGACTTGAAGTCGATATCGACTTTGATGTCGACCGTCGCATGGAACTGCAGCCTGGCTGCGCCTCGTCCGCCGACGGCCGCGTAGCATGGCGGATCGGCCCGCGAATCCTCTGATCCTCCACCTCAGCATCTGGTAGCGTGCTATACCTGTGTCTCAAGATCTCGTCGACAGCCCGCTCAACCAACGTGCAGCCTCGGTCATCTAATACCGTCTTGGCCTGGGAAGGTAGTCTCCAAGAACTAAGTGAAGCACATTACGAGCTCAACTGGGGCCCAGGGTCCGTGATCGGTAAGGCAAGACCCCTGCTTGTCGACACCCCCCACATATGGTCACCCAATCCATGCATTGCGACCCAACGAACCCAACTACTTCAAACACCCACAACTTCATCAATCTACATCTTCTGGAGCTCCCGTTTGGTATGTGATACCGTCTGTCGCCAGGATACCCAAATATACTGAAGAACAGCTTTTCCAAGCACTTTTACAGATACAAAAAGGCCGACCAGCCACTACGGTCGCCAAGGAATGGGCCATACTACGGACCACTTTGATACACCGCAGAGATGGCTGTCAACCTCGCGCAGTCGCCTTCGAGAGTCTACAAAGGCTTTCCAAGGTCCAGGAGGGCCGTTTAACCAAATGGGTTCTCAACCAGGTCAATATTAGCTTACCTCCAGCCTACTCGCAAATCAAGGAGCTTGCGCAACGGATACTCACCTCCCGGGACGACCCAACAACACTTGGAAAACGCTGGTTAACCCGGTTCCTAAATAGGAACCCAGTCTTAAAGACCTAGAGGGCCCGGGCAATGGAACATACCTGCGTCAATAGCGCCACGACTAAGGTTATTCGCGGATAGTTTCCTTACCTGGCCCCCCCGATATTAAGGCGATCAAGCTGGCTAACTAGTAGAATATAGATAAGGCCGGTATTATAGAAGGTATAGGGATTAACGGCCTGGTGGTTAGGAGCTGGGAAAAGCGGTTAATCTTATGGAAAGCCCCTGGTATATACGCCTAGATATCCTTCATCGAGTGTATCTCGGCTACGGGCAAGTATATCTATCCGCTAGTTATTTTCAAGGGCAAGAGCGTTTAATAGTAATGGTTTCCATTAGATCTAAAGCCTTTCGATAGCTAAGAGTTTATTACAATAGAAAATAGCTAGACTAATAATGCTATTGCTATAGAATAGATAGAATAGATCTTTATCCCTTAGACCTAGCTAGATAACCCTTCCGAGTACCGTTTGTTGATACTTAACGGCTATAGTAGTTATACTAGCAATAACTTTATATAGCTATACTTTAAGTATTATATCTATATCATTTACCTACTACTATACTACTCCTATATCCTCTAACTATTAGATTTATCTATCTTCTCGCTCCTAAAGACAGCCTACTGTAAATACTTGACTACTATAGCCCTATAGAGCGATATAAATATCGTAGGTAAGTAGAATTTTATAGAATACTACTATAAAGCTCGACTAATAGCTTTAATAGGTAGTAATATCTTGTCGGGGTAGAAGGCATTAGGGTTATAGCCGGTTAACGTTATTAAACTATTGATAAGCCGGTTGTTAGTCGAAAACACCTATATTTCAATTCCTACGCCCTAAAAAGCAAGTTATCTAGATACCTTATATCCTCTAGTTACCCTGGGACTAGTTTTCTTCGCCGAACCGACAACGTAGACTATACCAAAGAAGAGTATTGACCTTCGCCGATAGTTGGCCGATTTTACCGACTAAACACAGCCTACCAGGACCTAACGGCAGCTCTTCTAGAAGGTCAACAAGGCCTTTAACAGTATGGATAGCGACATGGCTATCATGAGGGCCGAAAACGAGGCTCTACGGGCATAGTTGGAAGCTATCAAGCCCAGGAAAAGGAAGAGGGTTGATACCGACCCAAACACGACCTTTGCAGGCATTGGGGCCATCCGCAGAGCCCAAATTGTAGCTGGGGCATTGGAGGTTGATACAGAGGATACATCTGAAGATGAGGGATCCAGCGATGCCGGCGATTGTATTATAGTTACAGCGAAAGGTCGGCAATAGTCAATTTGATGTGGTTGTGGTGGACATCAGCATCCCGGAAATTACGTGACCATATATGGGGGGTGTCGACAAGCAGGGGTCTTGCCTTATCCTTCATATTCTATTCACAGTCCCACCCTATAATGTTCAATCGCAAAGCAATGGGACCGCGACAACCCTCTAGCCCGACCATCATTCGACTTCTTTTTCCCCTCACTCGCTAATCTAGACACCAATGTCCGCCTTGGGCCCGGCCTTGTAGGGGATGTCGACGGGGATATCATAGGGGTCGGCAAGAGTGTAGTTGTAGAAATCGGAAGCCTGAAAGACGGTATCGCCTCGGACGTCGAGGTGGATTTCGCCGTCGCACTTCTTGAACTTGACCCAGTTGGTCTTGATGCGACCGTGTGGGCCGGCGACGATGGGGTCAAAGACTTGCTCAAAGTAGCTCGTCTCGATGAGGAGTTCGCTATTTCCCCGAGCGTAGTTGCCGTACCCTGTGATGTTGCGGTAGTAATTGTTGTACAAGTGGCCGTATTTTATGCCGTCGCCGCTGGGGTTGCGCACGTTGGTCGAGTGGAAGAAGTTGTCGTTGATTGTGACCTTGGTGATCACATTGGGGGTCCATCCGATCCCGAAGGCCTTGTTGTGCTTCTCGATTCGGTTCTTGGAAACGGTCACGTAGTCGGTGTCGCGGCGCAGATCGATCAGGCCGTCTCCCATTTCGCTGAGCTACGGATCGGTATTGTCAGTACGTGGTTCACATTCTTGACTCCGTGGCCAGAGAACGGGATCAGAGGAACGAGAGAGCTACTCACGTGGTTGCCGTCAATCCAAATGTTGGTCGAATTGTCCACCTGGATGGCATCATAGTCGCCTTCCTTGCCGGCCCAGTTCATCTTGTCGTAAGTACCGTGAATCTTGAGGTTGCGGATGATGACGTTCTTCTGACTGTTAATATTGAGGCCGCCCTCCTCAATCCCCGATTCAGCGCCGACGCCGATGATTGTCTTGTGGCTCTTGACGGGTACCTCGAAGCCAAATGGCTTCGCCTTGATCATTCCGTCCACACGGATGATGAGGGGCTCGGTCGAGGCCGCATACCGGATCAAGTCGTCGAGCTTCTTGGCTGTCACGATGCGGCCGCCTTTGCCGCCGGTGGTGCCGCCATTGAGAGAGGCGAAGCCATGTGCTTCCACATCGCAGTTGGCGCAGGTTTGGGCATCGACGGGCGCAAAGGCTGCGAGGAGCAGCGCAGAACCGAACGTACCGGTGAGATGCATGGTGAAGGTGACGATGATCCAGGAAAACAAGTGGACAGGTCTTGATGAGATGATGGTGGTAGCAACAGGCTATCATATTCCAAACGGCCCCTGAAGGGGATATCCTGCCCTATATACTCGCGTCTCGGGCACACGATCCCGGTGCTTGGTCTCCATCCATGAACGACACCAACAACGCTGACCACGATGGCTGGTGCCAAGGTGAGCAATGGGGGACGGGGGAAAGGGGACTGGACATTGACGACGATATTCCACCAATAACGCAATCGACTGTTACGGAAAGCGTGCACATTCCCGGATTCGGGGTATTTCCCCTCCTGCCGAGGCGTTGATCTCCATAGTTACTAGCTGAAAGCATGAAAGCGACCCCCGCAAGTTCATGTTCGCCAAGCCGTTCGCTCGCGACCTTGACCTCGTCGGTGTCGTCGCTCACCCATGGCTTGGTCCGGCGAGATGCCACTATCTCACAGAGACCTCCAACGTAGCACACAACGTCAGGGGTAAGCAGCAGGTGGAAGATGAAAGCCGCGCCCGACGGAGAGAATCAGAAACCCACCTAGGATCCTTCTGCTCGGCGACACCACCACCCATTTTTCTTGCTAGAGTCTAGAGGCCTCTGCGATCGCCTTTGTTATGAGACCTGTCAGCGAGCTTGGGCAAAAAGGATCCTGACAGCAGAATGGTTTCCATAGCAGCCCAGGCAGTAGCTGGTGTTGATCTGGAGAGAGAATAGCCAATAGTTCTTATGATGAAGAAGCAGTGGAATGTGTGTAAGGGAGGGAGCATGGGACTGTACTGCTGGAAGGCTAGCTCTGCTAGTAGATTGGCACGTCGTTGACAGCCAGCTAATTACGGCCATGTTCGCGATCACAGGTACGGCCAACGACCATCCGTTGGTTGACCCGGATGCTGGGTACCTAGGGGGCCGAGGTGTCAGGGGGCGGGAGGGGCCTTTTGTTAAAGAGGTGTGGTAGGGAGGGGTTGTTGAAAAACGACGGGGTCAAGGAGATGACGCAGGATGAGGTGATCAATCTGGTTATGCCAAATCTTGGGGGTGTAGAAGCCCTGTGGAGTGGATATCGCGGAGGTATCAATTGATCTGGGCTGGGACTACAATGAGGATCGGGGGGTCGAGGGCAACAAGTATCTTGGTATGAAGTGAGAAGCGTTTATGTCTTCCGGCACTGGATGGTGCTATCAGGGCTACTTTGCTAGGATTTCTGTGAACTAACTCTGCCCGAAGGGAAATGCAGGGATAGAGGCTAGTAGGAGTCAAACCCTACCCACCGACATGGAAACGCCGTTGCATCAGGGTCCTAGTCTGACCTGTACTACCTTCTGCTTCCATTGAAACAGCATAGAGTGAATCAGCGAATGCTGCCGTCTTTTCCAAGAAAGCCAGGGCAGTAAATGCGTCTATGCATGCACGCTTACATGTATCGCACAAGGTCACTGCATGAGAACCGGTGGCCGCCGGGCGTGTTTGCAAACTTGGTGATTTGACTGGTTCAACCCAATTGCCGCGCGGGGTTGGAGCACGATCACAAGAACTTTGCTCCCCTTTACCGGCATATTAGGTACTTACCCTGTCCTCGCACTGTATGAGGGAACCCAGTATACATAGAAAAGCTTACCCGTCCCCAAGGCCGCTGGAAGTGACTATCCCTCGCTTTATCTGCTTCGGTTTGGAAAACGCAGCAGAAATGTGGCCGGCCACTGTACCATAACCATCAACCACACGAGATAATTTGTTTCTGCCTCCAAGTCATGCACACCCAGATTGAGAAAGACGAGACGGGAGAAGGGGGAGTCCCCATCAGAGACTTGTCTCTCTCCCACGAAGGACGGGACTCGGTAACCTCGGTAGAAGCCGCTCACGAGGATCCAGAGACCAAACGTCTGACCCGGAAACTGCTCAGGAAACTAGACACTAGGTAGCTTTTTGGACTTTCACAACACAACATCGACTAACTGAGTCGGAACAGGATCTTGCCAGTCTTTGTCCTCCTTGTCCTCTGCTCGTTCCTGGACCGTACCAATGTCGGCAACGCAAAAGTGTACAACATGGACAAGGAGCTTGGCCTGTCATCTCTACAATACCAGCAGGGCCTCGCCGCGTTTTACCCTCTCTACATCGCAGCCGAGATCCCTAGCAACCTAGTTCTCAAGAAGATTACACCCAGGATATGGATCGCCCTCATGACCTTCCTATGGGGTCTTTTCTGCCTGTGCCTGGGCTTCGTCCACAACTTCGACCAATTCATCAGTCTCCGTGCCCTCCTGGGTTTGGCCGAGGGCGGGCTTTTTCCCGGAATGGTTCTCTACCTGTCCACCATCTACACTCGATCTGAGCTCGCCCTTCGCATTGGCGTCCTCTACACGTCTACCTCTCTCTCGAGCGGCTTCGGAGGACTTTTGGCCCGCGCCATGGGCGCCATCGGCGACCGTGGCGGTCTCACCGCTTGGCGCTGGATTTTTGTTATTGAAGGCTTGTTTGTGAGTTGAGCACTTCGGTTACAAATCCCTATTGCGAGAGCCCAGCCACCCTAACCGATAACATCAGACCATGGTATGCGCGGTATTCACCTACTTCATGCTGCCCAACACCTTGGGTACAGCCAGCTTCCTGACCCAGGAAGAGCGAGACCTCGGTATTGCGAGGCAAGTCGGAATCGAACATGGGACCGGAAACGGGGAGGGGCACGAAAGGTTCTCCTGGGCCGAAGTCCGCCGGGCTCTCCTGTACCCTTTGACTTGGATGACTGCCTATGCCTACTTTGGCCTGCTTTCCGCCATCTACTCGATCGGCGTTTTCCTCCCGACCATCATCCTCGGGCTCGGATACACGGCCAACGAGGCGCAGCTGATGACAGTCCCGCCCTACGCCACCGCGGCCTGCACAACGCTCGCCGTCGCCTTCATCTCCGACCGTCTCAAGGTCCGCGGCCTCGTCATGCTCTGCACCATGCCCATTGCCATCATCGGTTACGCCGTGATTGCCAACATCGACAACGGCTACCCCAAGGTCAAGTACGGCATGACCATCATGATGGCCGCCGGCATCTACAGCAGCGTGCCCCCGGTGCTCGCCTGGCTCTCCAACAACTCTGCCGGCCACTACAAGCGGGCGACGGCCGCGGCTCTCCAGCTTGCCATCGCCAACTGCGGAGGGATCCTTTCCGTTTTCCTGTACCCCGATGTCGACGGTCCTTCGTTCCACCGAGGCCACACCATTGTTCTGGGTCTCTTGGTTTCGGGATGGTTTTTGTAAGTTTACATGTACTTGCCTCGAAGGTAGGAGCCGTGCTAACTAGGAAGTAGCATCTTGGCCAACGTTCTCATCTGCATGCGGATAAACAAGAACAAAACGCAAGGGAAGTACGATCAATATACCGGCCGTGGTGATGATAGGGAACCTAGCTTCAAGTTGGTACTGTAGCTGAAAAGAAATACTCCAAATAGAACGGTTCCGGCGAGACTACATAACTAAAATAGTATCATGACTCTATATCGCGGTAGCAGACTCCGGAAACATCTCCCCCCTTATCGGAACCGACGCCTCGTCCCGGTCACGAACATACTCTTCCAGCGGCAGCAACTGGTGCTGGCTGCGCTCGCCCATGTCAACGCCCCTCTTGTACACAAACCGCGCATACCCCATCGTCAGCCGCTTCCACTCGTCCCTGCCCACCCTGCCCGCGACGTAGTCGGCGTAGAGCATGGCGTCAAACGCCGCCTGCGACGTCGACGCCACCGTGTGCGGGCGGAAGCTGGCCAGCGCGTCCCCGACCAGCACCACCTTCCCGCCGAGGAACTCGTTGGCCGGGCTGAGGACGTCTGTCACGGCCTGCACGAACGGCCGCTGGGCCTTGCACACGAGCTCGGCGAACTGCGGGGGGAGCCGCTCGCGGGCGATGGCTTGCTGGTGTTCCCACGCTTTGGGGTCCGTCAGCCCCGGGGGCACCGTGATGCGGCGGCGCCGGCCGTGGCGATCTGTGAGTATCCCGTCCAGTTCCGGCGAGCCTTCGGGGAAGTTGGCATAGTAGACAAAGTTGATGAGCCGCTGGCCGGGCTCGACCGTCCCGTGTACACCCGGGATCAGGTACGCCAGGATCTGCACCCCCGGGCCGTGGTAGAAGGTGAAGCGGTTGGCGAGCGTGGCACGCGCCTCGGAGCTGGCTTCGTGCTCGACCACGGTGCCCCGCAGAGCGCAGTAGCCGGCGTACTTTCGCTCGAGGCCGGGGGTAAATAGCGAGCGGACGAAGGAGCTGGGGCCGTCGGCACCGACGGCGCGATCGGCGTCGAGGATGCCGGTGCGCGAGGGGTCGCTCGTGGATTGCCATGACACACGGATGCTGTTGTCGCCGGCATCGACGACGGCTGTCACGGTGTGGTCGTGGAGGTAGACGGCCTTGCCATGGCTCCGGTCGGGGGGCGGCACGTCGCAGTAGGGGTTGGCGACGCCATCATAGTTGGCGCGCATTAGGTGGTAGGTCAAATCCCACGAGCTCATGTACTGCTCCGAGCCGCCCTCGTGGACGACGTTGCCCTCCCTGTTGAGATACTGCCTCCGGTCAGAGCGGACAGCTACCTCCTGCCGCCGGGAGCGGTTGTATCTCTCCAGGAAATCGAGAGCGTGGCTGCCGGCTATAATCCCCGCGCCTTGGTCGTGCAGCAAAGGTGCCGTGTTCCGTTCCAGTATGGTCGTGTCATGACCCAGGGCCTTGAGTGCAATTCCAGTAGCCAGACCTCCTAAAGACCCGCCGACCTATTTGCTTTTCTGTCAGCATATCCATCGTATGACAGGCGTCAGCTCATTTCAATTCACAACGTACAATTACGAAATGCATTTTCTCGGGCGTGCGCCCTCCATTGGCCATCATCACGTTAGCTGTTTCCATTCTCTTCCAGGAGGATGGCGGGTGTGTTCACGTCGACTGGGAAACCAATGGAGGCACAGGAAAGACGGAAGGCAATATATATTGTCGGCAGAATGTCCACGCTCCGACGACTGATGCCGCCTCTGCACCTGGAATCCAGGGAGGTCCCCGCTTACACGCCTCTCTTTCCCCGACCCGATGTGCAATCACATGTACCAGGCACTGGGTACATACTGGGCAGCGGGCTGCGGACGTTATCAGTCACCCGCCATCATTAATATATTCTGCAGCCTTTGTATGTGCTGCATTTGTGCAGGCTAGGATCCATGTCTTAGGGCGTGGACAATGGTTGAAGAGGACTGCTGTCGCATCTAAAGAGGGAACCAGGCAAATATACCCGGATGACCAACCGTGCTGCCCTGCTCCACTGCTACCGCGGCGTTGATAGTTGCCTTGGAGCATTGCCATAATAACCATACGGCGCAGGCTGCCCTTACCCTTTCGACTGTCAAGTGCATTGCATTTAGAGTCTGCGTAGGTCCTATACTCTTCGTTGCCGTGACGAATAAAGTCGCTCTCTGAGTTTCCAGACATGAACAAGAACCCAGACAGATCGCAGCCATGATCTCTACGTCTGGAAGGGTGTGCGACTCGGAGAGGATGTAAGACCCGTAAGCGTCATAACGGACGACGAGAGAAAAAATTACTTGCGAAGCATTATGGGAAGACTGTATGCTTTTGGGCAGATACAGGCGGAGGCAAGGAGGATGGAGAGAGTGACGAACTAACCAGTGCTAAACTCTAATATGGTTGATACGTGTTGGTATGTCTTTGTGGAATGTATGCAGGCAGTTATATGGGAGACTGGGAATACATGTAGTTGGCCCTGATTTCGAACTCTCACCACCGATCGTCGAACTCACAAAACCCAGTCCCTCCCAGGCTCCCATTCCGCATCAAGCCCGACGCCGACCGCTCAATTTTCCTTGGCCTCGCCCAGCCCCTTGCCCGACAGATGGTCGCTTTTGGTGGCCACCAGCGTGGCAAACTCGCTAAGGGACTCGCACTGGAGCACCTCAAAGACGGAGACGCTGGCCTTGACGCTGCTGCTCAACCAGTTGCGCAGCTCCACGGCGACGAGGGAGTCGACGCCGTAGCGCGAGAGCGGTAGACCGACGTCAATCTCGGTGACGGGGACGTTGAAGATGCCGGCCAGCTTGGCGGCGATGGCGGTCTCGAGCAGCGCGGCACCCTCAGCGATGGAGGAGACGCCCGACAGGGATTGTATCAGGGTCGCCGTCGACGACTGGGCGTTGGACTCCGCGGCCGGGCCTGCGTCCCCGCGCTGGCTTGCACCGCGTAGAGTGCCGAACCGGCGGTCGCGCCGCACGACGGAATCTGGATTGGTGAAGATGGATGAGTAGGACCCCACGACCAGATGGCTGTCGGACGGCGTCGCCCGCAGAGGGTCGCGGATGGCTGCCTCGACCAAGCGCAACACAGCCTCGATGTCCACCGATCCAAACCCGACAGTCTCGAGGCGCGCGCGGATCCGCTCGTCGCCGCTCGCCTCTCGGTCTGCGACAGAACCGACCGACAGCACGCCGCTGAGGTCAAGGGCGACAGCGGGCAGGCCCTGAGCGGTGCGGTGGCGGGCGAGGGCGTCCTGGAACGTGTTCCCGGCGGCGTAGTTGGCCTGCGACATGTGGCCGCACGCTCCGGCGAAGGAAGCCAGCATGATGAAGAAGGCCATGTCCGGCAGGTGGTTGTGCAGGTTGCGGCTGCCGTCGACCTTGGGCCGCACGGCGTTGCGCCACTGCTCGAACGTCATGCGCTCCATCACCGTGTCGTCCAGAACCATGGCGGCGTTGATGGCTCCGCGGATAGGGGGCAGTGTTGTGGAGCAGTCCCGCAGCAAGCCCACAAGACTGCCCTCGTCGGAGATGTCGCAGTCCCGGATCTCGACACGGCATCCGGCAAGCTCGGCCTCTTGGCAAACCTCGGTCGCTGCCGGGTGCGAAGTGGCGTTGCGGGACACAAGCACAAGATTCCTGGCGCCTTTGCTGACCATCCACCTCGTGATGGCCAGGCCGATTCCCGTCAGGCCACCGGCGATGAGGTACGTGGCATCATCCCTGGCCAGATCAATAGGGGGCGGGCGGGTTACAACCTGTGTGCTAGTCAGTCACATCAATGTGGCAGTGATATGAATATGCCGTGGTCTACTTACGCCGACCTTGTCCCACGGCCGCGGCACAAGAACGATCTTGCCCATGTGCGCGCCTCCCTGCATCTTCCGCATTGCCGTGCCCATGTCGGAGATGCCATACGGCGTGATGGGGTACATCAGTGGTCCCTGGCGCTCGCGGACGATGCGGAGGCTGTGTGCAAGGGCGGAATGGCTCAGCTGGCCACGGTACATGGTCTGCTGAAGAAGGTCGAAGGCGGTGTAGGTGGCGCAGCGGCCAAAGGGCGCCATCTCCAAGCGCCGGTTTGCCTCCATGTCGACCTTGCTGATGTCGACAAAGCGGCCAAAGCGAGCCATGCAGTCCCAGGTCGCCTTCAGCAAGGGGCCAGATAGCGAGTTGAGCACCACGTCAACGCCGTTGCCGCCCGTCCGGGCCTGGATCGCCGGGGCAAAGCTCGCGTCACGGCTCGAGAAGATGTCGTCGGGGTCCAGGCCGTACTGCCGGACGAGCAAGTCTCGCTTTGTCTGCGTACTGCATGTGGCAAACACGCGGGCACCGACGGACTGGGCCACGACAACGGCTGCCTGGCCTGTTCCGCCCGCGGCAGCGTGGATCAGCACGCTCTCCCCCCTTTTAAGTCTGGCCGTCTGGACCAAGCAGCCGTATGCCGTCGCGTAGGCAGTTGGGAACGACGCCGCTTCTTCCCATGACATAGCCATGTCGTCTGGCAGCTTCGCTACCGACGTCCACGAGGTCCTCCCCCTGCTGGCAACGCGGCCCCAGACCATGCCGCAGACACGGTCGCCCACCTTGAGACCGCTGTGTTCAGTGTCGGGGCCCAGGGCGGTGATGATACCGGAACACTCGTGCCCCTTCAGGGGTTCTTCGAGCTGGCCCAGCTGGACCAAGACGTCTCGGAAATTGAGACCGAAGGCCTTGGCCTCTATCTCGACCATGCCGCTGGGGACACCGGTGGCCGCCAGGACGCGGTTGTCAACAAAGTAGGGGTTGAGACCAACGAGGCCCGAAGTCGGCGTCTCCCAGATCAAAGGACGCCCCGTCTGATGGAAGGGTTGCAGCTCGGGGGCCGGGTCTACGTCAAGGTTCGTTGCGAGGACGTCTTGCACTTTGTCTGGGTACACCCTGGCCACGCGCAGTTGCGAGTCCTTGACGGCGAACTCCCACTCAACATCAGTTGGTTCGAGGGCCGGATCAAAGCTCTGCTGCAGGACGTGCATGACGTGCGGAATCTTGTCGCTCGTCCAGGGGTCTCGGCCGTGCTCGAAGTCGAGGCGGATCCAGCGCTTGCCGGCGTCCTCCTGTCTCACTGTCCTCAGCAGACCGTCGGTTGTGCCAAATGCCGGGTCGGCGTTGTCGACGAGCCCGCCGCAGCTGAGCCATAGCAGACCAGAACTGTGGGTAAGCAAGTTCCGGACCTTCTCAAACGTGGCCTCGTCCATGCCGTCCACAAAGGGGCCCTCCATCTCGGCGAGGAAGATGCAGACGCTGTTCTGCCACGCCTCCATGTCGTCCAGGGACGCAACCGAAGGGGTCGTGCCTGTCAAGGCCCGGATCTCCTCTGCCACCTGGGACAGCCAGGCGTCACGCCCGTCATGTGCGGTCCATCCGGGAGCCAGCACGAGGGAAAAGGGGTACTTCACCGTCGTGGACGCCCTCGACAGCATGACGCGAGTGGACTGGAACTCGGGCTCGGCGTAGTCCGGCACGTCAAAATCGACGCCCGTGAAGCCCGTCTCGCGCAGCACGCGATTCCACACCTCGAGCGGCACATTGGGGCCCATCTGTCGCTCGGGCTCTTCGCCCAGCCACCAGCCGGGCAGCGTGCCAAAGACGAGATGGTTATCCAGACGGGTCGATGTTTCTTCGACGAGCAACAGCGTGCCGCCCGGTTTCAGCAGCTTGCGGACGTTGAACATGGTCCTGGCAAGATTCCTTGTCGCGTGTAGAACCATTACCGCCACAACCAAGTCGTAGGTCTCCGGTGTGAACGACTGTCCAACCGGATCGTCCTCGATGTCCAACTTCCTGAAGTCCATCACGGAGTGCCACCTGGCAAACTTGTCCTTGGCCGCCTCGAAGAAGCCCGGCGAGATGTCGGTAAACATGTAATGGCCAATGGTCGTCCCGGCCCCTTCATCTCCTCCTCCCGCACTGAAGGCTTCCAGCACGGGCCCCGTGGCAGCGCCCGTCCCCCCTCCGATCTCGATCACGTTGGCGCCGGGGTTCTTGGCTGCATAAAGCTGCAGCACGGCGCGCACGTGCTTGTACGAGCCCGTCTTGAGAATCTCGTGGTCCGCATAGAGCCGGTTCAGGAGGTTGCCCTCCATCATCAGCTCCAGCGGCATGATGTCGCCTCGCACCACACGCGCCAGGTTCCGCCCCATACGTACTGTCAGGGTGCCTGCCGAACTAGCCGGACTCAGCTCGTCGGCCAGCGTTGTTTTGGCCCCCTCGTCCGCTTCCTCACACCACGGCAGCTCCCCGCGTTTCCCTTGGTCGACCACGGTTTTCATCCACGCGAAGAAGCGCTTGTGGTGCGGCGCCCACGCATCCTGGCTCTCCCCCTCGAGCTCCAGCACGGCATCGTGGATGAACCAGTACGACATGCGGCTGAGCCGCCTCCTGGCCTCGGCCTCGTGCTCCTCCGGGGGCGCGGCCAACGCCGTCTTGAACTCAGCGGGAACGTTGTGCAGGATGTCGAGTTCCCAAATGCTCTTGGAGCAGATCCCGGGGGGCTCCCCTGCTACTGCATCGTCGGAGCCCCCCCCGGACACCGCTTGCCCCAGGAAACCCAACAGTTGCAGCGGCGCATCTCCTCCTCCGCCGTCTTCATCGCCCATCTCTTCCGCGGCTGCCACGAGCATGTCAAACCTACACCCGCGATTGTCCGCCTTGGTCAGCTCAGAATAGGCTCTCAGCCTGTCCCCGCCCCGTCTCTTGAAGCTGCGGGGCACGGTCAGGGAGCCGATAAATTGCGGGAGCACCATGGTCTTCTTGTCCATGTTCTTGGGCAGGCTGCTGAACGACGCCTGCAGAATGGAGTCCAGGGTGGTCGGGTGCAGGACATAGTCATGCTCCTTTGTCACCGCTTTGGAAACGGCAAAGTTAGTGATGGCCCGGGCTCCCGCCGCCCTGCTATCAATCAGGTTCTGGAACTCGGGCCCGTGGTAGATGCCCCTTTCGCGCAGGCCACCGAAGAGCGAGGCGATGTCGACCTTGCGTACCGGGCCGCCGGCGTCGTCGAGATAAGAGTCATCCTGGGAGGTGGGCTCGGCCTTCACTGCCAAGTCGCCAGTCCTGGCGCCGCTGAGCACCGTCTCAGCAGAGACATAGCCCTTGCAGTGCTCGATCCACGTGTCGTGTGACCTCAGCGAGCAGAGCGAAAACTCGTACCAGCCGTCATGTTCGAGCTCCTTGTCACCACAGCGGCGAAGCGCCAGCTGTACCTCGACGCCAGCGGCAGCCTCCGGGATAGCCAGCGCCGCGATGAAGTCAACATCGCGCAACCGGTACCCCTGGATCTTGGCCTCGGACGGGTCTGTAAGAAGACGCGCGGCCTCGATGGCCATGGCCACGTATCCCGCGGCCGGGAACACGACGGAGCCGTCGATCTGGTGGTCCCAGAGCCACTCGACCTCGGAGAGACGCAGGAAGTTGCGCCACGTTGGCGTGAGCCCGTTGCTGCCGCTGAGGGGAGTCCCCAGCAGCTCGTGCGGCGGGAACCGCTTGTACCGCTGCTCCCTGCTGACGCGGGGCTCGACCCAGTACCGGGTGGTGTGGTTCCAGGGGTACGAGGGCAGGTCGGGGACGAATTGGTGGTGGTGATGGTGGTGGTGGTCCGGGTCGTTTCCATGTCCCGACCGCGGCGAGTTCACGGCCTGGAGGTCGACGGGATAGCCGTGCATAAGCAGCTGGCAGGCGGCATCCTGCATTGTTTCGACGGCGTCGACCTGCCTCTTCAGACAGGAGACATAGGGCAGTTGCGTGCCGCGTGCTTCGAGGATCTGGCGGATCGGACCGGCGAGGGTGCTGTGCGCGCCGACTTCGATAATCATGTCCACATTACTACTAATGTTGGTGGACGCCGCGCCGTCGGAAGGCTCCGGCGACGAGGAGCCGAAGCACATGGTGTCGAACGCCTGGCTGAACAGCACGGGGTCGGTCATGTTGCGGGCCCAGTGTTCCGGGGCGAAACCGTCCCGAGATGTGATGGCCTCTCCCGTGACGGGAGAGATGAAGGTGGCTGCATCGGCATCATCGTCCCATGCTACGGTCTTTCCGGGCGGACCAAGGACAGAGCGCAGCCGGTCCGTGTACTCCTGGGCGATGGGAGCCATGTGATGTGAGTGGTATGCCATCTCGACGTTGAGCCTCCTCGCAAACACGCCGTCGAGCTCCAACCGGGACGCGACTTCGTCGAGGGCGTCCACGTCGCCAGAGATGGTGACGCTGCGCGGGCTGTTGACGCAGGCGACCACCGCCCGTCCGACCGAGGTGCCAGCGACGTACTTCTCGGCGTCTTCCGGCCCAACCCCGGCAGCGAGCATGCCGCCGGCGAGAGAGTGCAGCTTCTGGTACTTTTGGGCAAGCTCGCCGCGGAAGAAGGCCACGCCGAGCGCCTCGCGGAAGGAAAGGACGCCGACGGCGTAGGCGGCGGCAATCTCGCCGCTCGAATGGCTGGTGACGGCCGAAGGGGTGATGCCCCAGGATTTGAGAAGGTCGACCAAGGCGAGCTGAACGGCGACACTGGTGGGCTGGCTCAAGTGGACGGCGCCCACGCGAGACGACTCAGTGTCGCGGAGTAGTTCATCTATGGGATTGCAATATTGTCAGGTTGGCTACGTGACAACAACTCAAAACCGACTTGGGCAATACATACCCATCAACGACCACGAAGCGCCATAGTCTTTCAGTATCGCGTCAGCCTGGCGGACAGCGTGGCCAAACACCGGGTACGCCGTGAGAAGCTCTCTCCCCATCGCGTGCCACTGCGCGCCCTGCCCGTTGAAGACCAGGCCGAGGCGGGACCGTCTGGAGGCGCTCAGGGGCTTGCGCGCGGGTTCCCGGAGGCTGTTTTCAAGCTCGTTGATGGTCCTGGCCCGGACAGCAACCATCCAGGGGTGCATGGTCCGCCGATGGGAGAGTGTATAGGCAAGGTCTCCGGGTAGTGGAGCTGGATTCGTCTCGCCGAGGTTGTCCGCTAGCCGTGTCATCGCAGTATGGCAGGCTACCGAGTCCTTGGCGCTCAGTACAAATACGTATGAGTGGCTGTTGTTCATGTCACCGACGCAGGCCCCGTTGCTGTGGATGAAAGGGGGCGCCTCGAGGATGGCGTGGGCGTTGGTACCCCCGTAGCCAAAGTTGTTGACCGAGGCACGGAGCTGCTTGTTTTCAGGCCAATGGGTCGCGGCCATGGGCACCGTCAAACGCCATTCCTCCAGCGGGATCTTCGGGTTTGTTGTCTCGTAGTTCAGGTTGGGCGGGATAAGCCTGTGCTTCAGGGCGAAGGAGGTTTTGATGACGGCAGCGAGGCCGCTGACGGGTTCGGTATGGCCGACGTTGGTCTTGACGGAGCCCACGATGACGGGATCAAACGCCTCTCGGCTTGCGCCAAACGTCCGGGCTATAGCCTCCGCTTCGACGGGGTCTCCCACGGCAGTACCAGTCATGTGGGCCTCGACATAGCCTGTCTCGGCCAAGTCGAGGCCAGCACGCTTGTAGCAGTCCTGGATCAGCGTTGCCTGGGCGTCGCCCGACGGAGAAGTGATGGTGGTCGTCTTCCCGTCCTGGTTGACACCCGTGTCCTTGACAACTGCGTGGATGCGGTCCCGGTCTCGCAAGGCCGCGTCAAGGGGTTTCAAAACGAGCACTGCCACCCCTTCGCCGCGGCCATATCCGTGGGCTCGTATGTCCCAGGCAAAACATTTGCCTTCGGCGCTGGTGGCACTGGGATAAGGGGATGGATGTTTTAGTCTACGATGGACCAAGGAAAAGAGTCGGGGGAAACTCCAAGATATGGAACCAATGGAGGGAATTTGAAACCACTTACCTGGCCGTTGAGGTCGAAATAAAGGTGTCCTGGCTGAGGAGAGTGCTGGCTGCCCCAACAATCGAGATGTTGCTTTCGCCAGCGTGGATGCTCTGGCATGCTTGGTGCACGGCCACTAGGCCGGAGGAGCAGCCAGTATCGATGGTCATGCTAGGGCCCTGAAGATCATAAAAATGAGAAATGCGATTTGCGAGCATGGAAGTTCCAGTGCCGATGAGGAGGGCCAAGGGCAGAACCTCGGCGTCCTTGGTCTGCATCTCGTGGTAATCCTTGCTGAAGGTGCCTGCGTAGACCGAGGTGTTGGACCCAGCCAGGGCTCCCAAAGGAATGCCGGCTGCGTGATTCATACAACAGTCAGCCTGGGTCGTGCTATTTCCCCAAGGGAAACGCACCATCTTCGGTTGCTTCATAGACCGTCTCCAGCAGAAGCCTTGCCTGCGGGTCCAGTGCCTGACAGGGTGAGCCGGATCAGTCATCTCCCTAGTACTATGAGTTTGGCAGACCTACGCTGGCTACCTCGGAGGATAGCTGAAAAAAGGCACTGTCGAACAGGGCGATGTCTTCGTCCAGAAAGTAGCCTCCCGTGGCATCGCTCTGACATGACGGCCGTCCTGTATCAGTAACACGGCTCACTAGGAATCTGGGAGGGGCAGCCAAGCTGCTAACGTACCCTGCCCCTTCGTTCGTGGCTGGGGTGATACAGCGCCTTGCCGTCGAAGCGGGATTCGGGGATGGGGGACCAGCCGTCTTTGCCAGCAGCGCAGAGATCCCACAGCTGAGAAGGGCTGGTGACCTTGCCGCTGAAGCGGCAGGCCATACCGACAATGGCAATTGGGATTGGAGACGCTGGCAGTGGCATGCCGTCGTCAGAGTGTGCTCCCACCCCTCCGTTGGCTTTGGCAGGGGCCGTGTCATGGACATTGCCGCAAGACATGGTGTTGAAATGAGATTCGGAGTGCTTTAGGTACTCGAGATGGAACTTGTGATTGCTGCTTGTTGTTGGAACCAGCGTCTTGATGGGCACCCCAAATGGATGGAAAGGCGTATTAAATCGGTCAGTCTGACGATGGCTTCCAGTGTGCTCAATTGTGCGCTGGGTGCAAAAGGCGACGTCGGGGATCAACGCTGCCAAAGCATGTCTCAGTTCATCAAGCTCGCTATTATGGCTCAACTTACCACCCCCTGAGTGGGCCCTTGGGTTCTGACACTTGTAGACGGGCTAACAAGTACGAACATCTAACCAGGTTTGAGATCAACGCGCCGCTGAACCTTTACATGCCGCCAGGTCAGAGACATGCAGCTAGACGGAGGATTCTGTCTGGAAGACCGGGATAGAGCTTGTCGGAAATCAACAGTTGGAGGACACGGTGGATGACACTGAATCAAACTGAATTGAAACATCGATCGAGGCGTATACAAAGAAAGGTAAGAACATGACGATCACATTATCTTGTTCGACTATAGTGCAGCGTCAAAAGTCTTGTCAGACTCCCAGAACAACATCTCCGCTCGCCCTTGACACTGCGCCGCCCGTTTTATCCAACACCTCGCGTATTCCCTGCGCAACAGGTAAATAGTAGGCCAAAAAAACCTAGAGTTTTCGCCAATCTGATCAGCTTCCAGACTGACGAAGAGGTGGCCAGTCTATCCGTCTGCCTGAGCTTCAACAGCCCGGACGAAGCAGAGGTCTCACTCTGAGTGATCAGCCGCTAGTTGATCAGCCGCTAGTTTGATCAGCCGCGCACTAATTTGGCCCTTTCAGAGGGAGCTGAGTGTGAGGCCCTCGCCCCAATAAGCAGGGTGCACGTTGGCGGATGAGCAAGCCACAGCTAAGGCAGAGTCGAGCGAGGAGGTTTGGGCCCGTTGGGATTGGGAGAGCCAGTCTCAGCCAGAGTTTAGCTTGTTCATTCCCCTCGAGTAGAAGAGCCGATCGCCGTTGCCTCCTCGACAGCGCCATACATGTATGTACTCATTGAATCAAGCAACTCCGGAAGCTCGAACTCCGAGCAGTGTGATGAAACAGGCCAGCATGCATGCCTGGCTGTTAAACTCCGAACACCGGGGGCAGCCATCGAATGAGATGCGAGACCATGCGGCCGGAAACATCGCTTCTGGCGCTTAGCCGTCACCGGAGCTAGCCCTTCGAGCTTGCCTTGGGATTCTGGGAGTATATTGAATATGAGTAGGGCAGTGGGTGTCATGGAACCCAGCAAGACGTAGGAGGCCTGGGCCAAAACAGACAAAGCCAGGGATTCCAGTTATTGAAACCATGTTTTGGCACCTTTCGATACAACGAGACGTCTAACTCTTGAAGGCCGGCATCGAGGCGCGAGGGCTTACTCCAGTGGCATGCAACTCGTGTCGAGCCCGAAAGGTAAATAAATCAGTATCACTAACAGCACACAACAAGCTTGGCGCGCCTATTTACCACGACACACAGTCCAACACTTACTGTCTCGCAGGTAATAAAACATGGCAGTGAGAAGGGTGCTTGCTTTTAACCAAGCGGCCGCTCGACGTCCCCGAGGAGCGGCGGAGCCCGAGCTGGCGCGTCCAAGGGCCACTTTGGGGCATACTGGGACCCCGACGGCATGGACGAGTTTGTGCCCGAGAGGTGGCTGGCCGAGGAAGACAGCTTTGATGCGCGCAGGTTTCCGCGCCTGGCCTTTTTGGGCGGGCCGTGGGTCTGCTATGGTACGTTGGTCTCTTGGCTCCCTGGCACTGCCATGTGATGGCAGTGGCAGCTTCCATTCCCTACTTGATACGGACACTGACCGTGTAATGGGCAAATAAGGAGGAATCTCGCCATGATGGAGATCCGCGTCATGCTCGTCATGTTGGTCCTGAACTTTAAGATGGAACCTCTCCCCCCTAGATTGGATAAGGTAGCATAGCCGCTCACCAGAAGATTCTGCGGTTCCCGCGGCAGTGCTATGCTAGATTATCGCCACTGTAGGTGAAGATAATGTACCGGGTATCAGCTTGCGTCTGCCTTTCCATCATTGGACATATCCAACTATCTCACCGAAATGGACGGCACTCGCTTTCTGGAACCTTCAGGGCATGAATGTAAAACATGTCTTTGTTATGTTTTTCTTGGATTATTATTCAAGTACTCCTATGCTTCAGGCTGGCTCCCGGTCCCCGACACGTCCTGTTTACTCCTCGATGTTACCGCCAACCGGACTGTGAATCCCAGGTTGACAACCACCATCAAGATACAACAGATAATGATGACACAGGCGGCGATGCGGAAGAAGGCCGAGTCCAGTTCCATCGCGAGCAGGATGGACAGAACCGCGAGGGTTGCTACTGGCGACACGATCCCGTTCCAACTGGGATTCCACGCCAGCTCTCCTCGAGACAGTCGGTAGAAGATTGTGATGATCCCAAGTAGCAGCCAGACGACTGCGATGCCACCCATGAGCAGCGCCAGCAGGACACACACAGTCTCAAGGGGTGCCATCGCCGCCAGACCCGCCACCATCCTGGATTTGACCAGATCCCCTCCCATAGACACACCCCCGTCCCCTCTCCTGGCCGCTGCTGCCAGGACAAGCAAAGCCGAGGCACACTGCCCAAGCGGCCCAACCATCGAGAACACCGTCGCCGAATGCTCCGGCGGCGGCCACCCCACAACAAGCACCAACTCGTGCATCAGCACGCCATAATCCAGATTCGCCAAAAACCACGCCGCCCCCGTGGCACAAAACGACAGCACCACCACCGGCGCCGCCGTCGCAGCCGAGAACAGCCCCTCCCCCGAGTCCGAGTCGTTCCCCGGCCTCCGCAACCACGCCAACAGCCCCCCGACAAACGCCACCGTCCCCACCGCCTGCATACACACCAACCACCCGACCAGCGGCGCGAACCTCCCGCCACCAGTCCGATGCGTGCTCCTTGACCGGCTCGACAGCAGACACCCCAGAACGAACATGACCACAACGCCGACGGCCACTGCACCCAGCCACCAGCAAACATAGACTGCCGTCGCCAGCCCATCCGCCGCGCTTGAGGTCCCAACTTTCCCCTCGGAAACGGCGAACCCCCCAAAGGCGACCAACAGTATCCAGCCTGTCGGCCAGGCGGATAGGTATCCCAGCTCCAGGCCGGAAGAGTCGCGCTCGTGGACGGCTTCGCGGTAGGTTTCGCGCGGGTAGAGGATGAATCGTAATAAAAGGAGGGTGGAGGTTGGGATGAAGAGGGCAAAGGATGCTAGATACAAAGCGGTGGAGAGCGGGATGAGGGACGGGAAGGATATTTTGGCGAGGGGGAGGAGGCGGAGGGCTAGGGCTAGGAGGGCGAGGGTTGTTGGGGGGGTGAACCTTATTCCTGGGTTAGTTCCGGGTTGAAGATTGAGTGGATGATGTGATAAGGGCTGGGGAATAAGGCAGGGGAAAGGGGAGTGGGAAAGGGAGAGAGGGGTAAGGAGGGCTTACCAGATCGGGGTGCACGACTGAATCAAAATAGACAGATTCCGCCGCGTGCGGCGGGTGTGCATCTTGATGGTTGGGTATTGCTCTTTGATCTTGGACGAGATGTTGTGCAGGGTGATGTCGCGGTATGTGATTGAGGACCGCGGCTCGGAGGGCAGGTCATCGTTGACCTCGGTCCGGCTGCCGTCTGTCGGGCTGTTGTCTCTTGGGCTGGCCGAGGGCGGGATGCCGAAGAAGTCTTGGACCTTTGTGCTGTGTCGGTTGGCCGTTTCGACCGCGGGAATGTGGGTGAGGGGAATGTCATCCCGCCAGCTGCGCCCTTTAGGGGGCTGCGTTTGGTTCATTGAATATTGACCCAATATGGGCAATATCAAAAGCAAAGTAGTTATTGGGAGATATGTTGTGTTGGATTGTTGAGTCTGCTAGGAACCAAATCTACTTTATCCTAATAGTTGTCGATCCCATTCGGATCTCGCCTACAAATCAACGTCATCGCGGGAACGCCGGTGGTGAGAGTGTGGCTACTGTGATAGTTTGACTGTTACGGGCTAGAATGGCCGAAGATGGGATTGTTCCTGGGAACCAGCCCCTGTGATGTCACGGTCTGTTGTCAGTGGCAACGCACTGACAAGTTGAATAGTCCACTTCGATCTCAGAGATGGGAGGGACCGTTGCTTTTAGGGATGCCCCCAGTCAAGCCACGCTGAGGGAGCGTTGCGTCCGAATATCTCCATCGTCTTTCAGGGATGTGCCCCGAGTAAACCGCAGGTCCGGAATGAGGCAAATAGGAATCAAGACGGGGCCGGTCGCCACGATGAAGGGTTGCGGCGTCGACCGGCAAGATCTTTAATATATCTTCATGACTTAATGACTATGTATTGATACTAGTGTTCAAACCGGTACTTTCACTCCCTACTATGGTTGCGATCATTCAATTTCAATACGTACATTCTGGCTTTCCCACAGTAACACTTTGAACCAGACGGACAGTAATTGCCTGCCCTAACCTCACTTGAACTGCGAGAAGAACTCCCAAGTGTCCACCGCCGAGAATGTATTTGCCGCGCCCTGGTCCTTCGGCTGCGGGGTGTGGTCGCCATCAAAGGCATTCCACACGACGGGGTAGTCAGGGTTGCACCCGCTATAGGCTGTCTTGATGTGCTTCCCGCTCCCCGACGCAGGCTCGGGCGGCGACTGCGAAGTGCAGCCGTTGTTCTTGACGAATCGATCGCGCATCTCCCGACCCCCGGCAATGGGGAGAACCGAGTCCTTGACGCCATGCTGGCCGTAGTAGGCCACGGGCTCGGTGCCGCCGGAGCAGCCGCTGATCGTGGGGTTTCCCGACAGGACAGCGACGGCGCGGATTTGCTTGCCGAGAGAGCATGCGAGGGAGAAGGACATGGCTGCACCGTAGCTGAAGCCGGTCGAGAAGCGGAGGTTCTGGTCAATGCAGAGGTCGCTCTCGACCGTCTCCATGACGGTCTTGAGGAAAGCAACGTCCTCTCCACCCTGGTTGGCCCAGCCGTTGTTGAGCCCGTTGGGTGAGATGTAGACGGCGCCAAGGGTGTCGTTAGCGAGTGTTGGAATTCCGTACCATGGCAGGTAGCCCCCAGTTCCAACTGTGACTTGCTGGGCGTTGCCGCCGAGGGCGTGCAGAGTGAAGATCAGCCGATAGGGATGGCTATTGTCGTAGTTCTCGGGGAGCTTGACGTAGTACTGGCGGGTCTTGCCGTTCGAGGTCAGTGTCAGTGGCGTCGTAGCCGCCGCGCTGGTGATCAGTTTCGGGGCGTTGCCGCATCCCGACGACGGCTTTGCGGCGGTTACGCCACTAACAGCTGCCACGATCAGTGCCGTAGCGGAGAGGAGTTGGCTAAAGCACCGCGTCATCTTGGTGTTGATCCTGTTGCCTCGCGAAAGGACGACAAAAACAGACAAGCGAAGAGGAGGTGTTGCATCTGGAAGGGATCAGGGGTCCTTGTAGGGATCCTAAATAAGAACACGGAAGGATACATGCGCCCAGTAGATTGGTGGAAGTCTCTAACACTTGTACTCGGTTGAGCGGGAGCCAAAGCGGTGTCCAATTTTCTGAATCTGGGGAAGTGTTGGCTGGTTCTCGGCATTGGGGTTCGGCTCGGAGAAGGGCGCGGATAGGCCATGTCAAATCCGTCGTGGGGTGCATTTTCAGGGCGGTGTGCCTGGTTAGATACGTTTCATGGGCCAGAGCCCCTCGCCTACTATGCGGGTGAAATGGCAAACCTGCGTGGCTTGTTTTGAAATCCTTGGTTTTCCTGTTGTGAGAGGGGAGTGTGTCCGGCAAGGAAAACCGGCTTCTAGCCCTCTGGCATGCCACCAACGCCCGGTTTTCGCGCTTTCCGTGATCTGAAGCCGAGTTGGCGGCTCTAGGCAGTTTAGATTGTCGCATGTGCCCGACTTCTCGGGACCCAGAATATTGCCTATTACAGCCCGGAACTAGACCTCAACCCGCTGATCCGTCACTTCATCCGGCCAACCATTGCCGTGTCCTGGTGCCGCACGAATCGAGCGTCTTCTGTCATCCAGTGATTGTTATATCGACGACGTTGATATTTAAGGACTGGGTCCCTTACTGCCATGATCACACTTTTGCAACCACAATTCAAGCTAACGACACACTTCCCTCAACCGTGCTTGAGATAGGCACTGAACATCGCCCATCATGCGTCTTCTTGAATCACTGATGAAGCTGGCCGCCTTTGCGGGCTTGGCGTCGAGCGCGTCTCTGAAACAGGTTACCAGCTTCGGCTCGAATCCCACCGGCGTGCAGATGTACATCTATGTTCCGGACAAGCTTGCCGCATCGCCAGCCGTTATCGTTGCTGTAAGCTAGCCACAAGGCACACCGTCCTCTGACCAAGACACTAACACCGGCCCAGTTGCACCCTTGCGGAGGTTCTGCTCAGCAATGGTATTCCGGCACCAAGCTCCCTTCGTACGCTGACCAGCTCGGCTTCATTCTCATTTACGCCGGCACCACCAAGATGAGCAACGTACGTAGCTTATGCCAGTGACCCTATGCACCTTGCTGACTCCATGACAGTGCTGGGACGTCCAGAACACGGCCAGTCTCACCCACAACGGCGGGGGCGACGCCGCCGGCATCGTCAGCATGGTCAAGTACACCCTCGAGCAGTACAAGGGCGACGCCTCCAAGGTGTTCGTCATGGGCGGCTCCTCGGGCGCCATGATGACCAATGTAATGGCTGGCTCGTACCCGGACGTCTTCGAGGCCGGCGCGGCTTTCTCGGGCGTGGCGCACGCCTGCTTCCTCGGCGCCCCCTCGGCCACGCCGTCCTCCCAAAACCAGACCTGCGCTCAGGGGCAGATCCAGCGCTCGGCGCAGGAATGGGGCAACCTGGTGCGGAACTCGTACCCCGGGTACACGGGCCGCCGGCCGCGCATGCAGATCTTCCACGGCAACGCCGACACGCTTGTCCGCCCCGAGTGCGCCCACCAGGCTCTGACGCAGTGGGCCAACGTGCTGGGCCTCTCGCTGACCAAGACCAACTCGGGCGTGCCGTCGGCCCAGTACAAGCAGGAGGTCTACGGCGACGGCACACAGCTACAGGGCTTTTTTGGCGATGGGGTGGGCCATATCGCGCCTGTCAACGAGCCTGTTATGCTCAAGTTCTTTGGTTTGATGACTTAGATGGCTCGCCTGGGCGCCGCGATGTTGGAAGGCGAGCTCGCTGTATGGTTTTGGTTTTGTTACCAGTAAATAGTATGGAATCCTCCATATCTGGCAAGATGAAATACAACGCGAGTATGTCATGCTGACACTCCTCGACATGCCTTGCCGGTTTGCGACTAGTCTGTGTTGCGCGACATGCGGCGTTGGCTGTGCTGTGGCTGAGAGAGACACCCTCAAAGCCAATGATTTAATACGCCCACCATGAAGCCTTGAGTCTGCCTGGGCGTATTAGGCTGCAGCTGCGGCTGGTCTCACCCTGCTCAACGTCGCCTTCAGAGTTTGTTCCGTCATCTCCTCCCTCCTCTGCTTGAGTCCCTTGACGTCGGTCACAGCCAGATGTCTCGACGTTGGGGACAGTCGCGATAGCCCTCCCTGATTAGGTTTTTGAAGGAGAATATCTCCGGGCCTATTGCGCGCGCCGCTCCCATTACAGCCATGTCAGACCCCGTCAGCGCTGGCGCGAGCGTTCTCGCATTCGTCCTGCTCAGCCTGAAGTCCGCTAAAGTCGCCCATGAAATACTTTCGAGCTTTAAGGACGCGCCCGACAATGTCAAACGAGCCTCAGCGGACGTCCAAAGCCTGGTCTTAATTCTCGAGCGCCTGGCCAACTGTCACGTGCTTGAAGGACATGGCGGCGAGGCTCTCCGCAGGTCCATTGACACTTGTCGCCGTGACATCGACTCCTTTTCCATCAAACTCAAAGGCCTAATTCCCGAAGCTTCGAATTCGCGCCGATCCAAGTATCGGAAGAGGTTCCTGACGATGTGGGATGAGAAGGCCTTGTCAAAGATGAGCGCGGACTTGGCAAGTCACACCAGCAAGTTGAATTTCCACCTGGCCGTTCTGCAAAGGTATCCCTGAGTTCCTCCTAGCTTCATCCGCGAACTTAAATAACGGAGCTAACTCGTTTGCCAGCGATGTTGTTGTCGATGTTCCCGTTCAGCTTGAATCGATGAACCAGGAGCTTACCGCACACCAAACGACACGAAAATCCCACTACAGAGTGATCGAGGAAGGCATGACCCGCCTCGGCAGTGGCTTCGAGAGGATACAAGAGACAATCCAGATGGTTTCGTCGGCGTCAGCAGCTGGTCACCTCAAAAGCCACAGCTTGCTGGAGCATAACCACATCGAAACTCGTGGCTTGCTAGAGCGGAGCCATCACGAAACTCGCCGCTTTCTAGAGCAAAATCAACTCGAAACACGCAACTTGCGAGAGCAGACTCAGCAGAGCCATCTCAAAACTCACGGCTTGTTAGAACAGATCTTACAGCACGTTGTTAGGCTCCCGCTTGGAAACCAAGGCCCCGGTAGGGTCGTCGAAGTGCAAGACGAGAGAGCCGCCGAAGAGGCCCATCTCGCGAAGGACAAGTCCTGTCAAGAACTGATGAATATTATCACACGGCTTTGCTGTCTGGTGCATGATATCCAGCCTCAAGGGAGACTGATGCCAAGGGAGGCCCAAGACATCGTCGGGGACCTACTGCAGGCTTTGGAGCTGATGAAGTCGGAGGAATTCCTCCAGGCGGGAGCCATGTCCAGCATGATTGACCAGGGCGTTTGCTCAGCTTGCTGTAGGCATCACTTGGCCGATTTCCGGGATACTGTGACAACGGTCTATTCCTCCCTGTGGCTTACCCGTCAGGTCACGGTGAACGCTGGTGGTAAGGACTCGGCTTATGGGGTGTAACTGGGACCGCTTACCAATGTAAGAGGCTGACGTTCAACAGACCGAGGGCAGCAGCGTGTATCAGGGCCATACAAACAAAGCCATTCGACCCTCTCCGCCTATGAAACCACCATCTGTTCTCTAATTGTACTCTCACGGAGGAGATCACGGACCCAACGGCTGCCACAACTTGACCCATCTGACGCCCAACACCGGTTGCGATTGGAAGAGGAAGAAGTGATTACGTCGATATCGCTGGTTTCCGGGCTTTCTCCGGCACGGCATGGGATTAAGATCAGCACCCGCCAAGCCCGCGACTACAGCGGCGTCTCCTCCGCAATTCCAGAGATATTGGTGCATACTGTCCCGCCCCCGGGCTCACCAGTCTTTGCCATCGTTCAACAAGGCCGGTTGCAAGAGTTCCAGGCCCTCTTGCGTGCCGGCGAGGCGTCGCTGAGAGACCAGGACGAATATGGAGCCTCTCTGCTCTTTGTGAGTGTGCTTGTCTGCTCTGGCCGTCTGACCGCTAACTGTATCATTCCAGTACGCGAACCGGCAACCTGAGATGTGTCGATATCTCATCCAGTCCGGCGCCGACGTGGACCATATTGCTAGGCTCGAAGGGGTGATGGAGTATCCCACCGACGACATGTACGCCAGAACTGCCTGTGATAGCCATGCGTCCCTTTAGCCTCCCCCAAAGTAACTTTTAACTGACAAGTGTGATTACTAGCGGGTCCGCATTATCCATCGACGTCAACGATGATGAAGCAGCCGAAGAAGACATGGAACGCATACTACTCTGTCGCAAGTATCTCCTCGAAGCTGGTTGTGATCCAACCACTCCACTCCTAGTCGAAGGGGAACTAGCAGGCGACTCATTCGAGAGATTCCTCTTTTCTGCCGTCCCAGTATGTTTGTTCACTTGGGCAAATCCCGTTGCCAGTCTTTGAATTTGGTACATTTGCTGATGTGGTATGTAGGACGCGATACGAGTCGTGTTGGATTCTAGTAGCACTTTTGTCAACGCAAACACCCAAACCACCTACTTCGGATGGTCTCCCCTTGCGTTGGTTTGCGACAGCGGTCGCTGGAGCCACGAGAGCCTTGCCATACTGCTGCAGCGAAACGCTGACATTACAGCACGGGGCGTCAACGGCCAAACATGCCTCCACCGCTGTCTGTGTTCAAACTGGATGCACGCTTGGGATTATTTCGGCCAGTCCAGTTGGATACATCGGCTTTCGATGGGAATCATCTTTCTTATCCGGAGCGGCGCTGATGTCCACGCCAAGGATCACAACGGAAGGTCGGTCTCGGACCTCGCCTATGCCAGGTTCCCTCACCCCTGGGACATGGTCGGCAGTATGCAAGGCGACGTGTGGGACTTTGCTCTTGCGGTCTGTGGTTACAATATCTCCGACTTTCGCCAAGGGCGTTGCCGGAAAGCTCATTACGGGGGATACTACAACAGGCAGGGCTTCGAGGAGCTCTGGGCAGGGCACGAGCATCTCTGCCCATATTACGACGTTGAGGAGGACACGGGCCCATGCTCGGACGAAGAGGACGAGGATGAATGGGAAACAACGGGTTCCGAAGATGAAGCGATGGATCCGGTGGGCCTAGAAGAAGAAGAATAGATGTTGTCGACCACTCGAGGAACAAGAACGGGGGAGACATTTTGGCTGCCTAGATTGAAACGACTCTTTCCTCATTAATTCCAAGGGTATAATAACCAGAAAAGCAAACAACCAGGAAGAATCAAAAACCCAGCATCACCCGATCCACCCAACAGCCACAGCCCCCGCCCACCTACAAAATCGTGCACGCGTTCTTCTGGCCCTCATTCTGCGCCTCATCCAGGCAGACACACATGGCGATGATCAGGGCAATATCCACGCCCGGCGCGATGGTGACGTGGTAGGTCTGGCGGCCCAAGAGCAGCTCGCGGGCGTTGAACAGCTTCCGGTCGATGCGGGCGGCCACGGCGCCGGTCGTGGGGTCGACGATTTCGGCCGTCGTGTCGAGCCAGTTGCCCTTCATGCTGAGCGTGACCGGGGCGCCGGTGGTGCTGGTGAATGTGGCGTTGGCTTTGGAGCTGAAGACTATTTCTACTGTTAATTCCGTGTTATTGAGAGGAGGGGCAGCTAGACTTACTTGAGAACTTGCTCTTCACCTGCATGTACTGCTGCTTGGGCTCGGTCCCGGTCTCGCAGGAAAAGGTGGTGTGCCAGTGGAGGAGCTCCTTGACGAGGTCGAAGAGATAATTGCCCCGGGGGTCGAAGACCTTCTTGCGGCCGTGGATCGTGGCGATCTGGCCCTCGATGTGCATCCACCGCGCCCCGCTGAGGTCGTTGATGTCAAAGTTGTCGAATGACCTTTCCTTGAGCACCAGTGTCGTGGTCTGCAGGGCCATCATGTGGTGGAAGACGGTCAGTGGTTGCGGGACTGGTGGGAGTTGGTAGGCTGCCAGTGGTTGGGGGACTGGCGAATGTTGGAAGGCTGCCTGTGGTTGGGGGATTGGTGAGGGATGGAAGACTGCCTGTGGCTGGGGGGCTGGTGAGTGCTGAAAGGCTCCCAATGGTTGGGGGGCTGGTGAGGGTTGGAAGGCTGCCATTGTGTCTGCTGGCTGAATCCTCCGAGGTCTGATTGTCTGAGTGCTCCTTCGTCTGTTACGACTTGGGATGTCCTCGGCTCCTCAGTCGTTTGGGGCCGTCTTCTCGTTTGCTTCAATGTCTCGGGCCAATTATGGCCCCCTGATGAACAATGAAGCCGGGCAACTCTGAAGACAAGAGATGAAGGGGACTGAAGCCCATTATAAGAGCTGCAAGGGCCACGTGCAGGCATGCACATGGCGCAAACCACTTCCTCTCCATTCGCCGAATCGGACTTCCAGTGTTACATCAGTCTAGGTTGCCATTCGTGGCAGATCCCAGTGCCTCCACGGATGTGCAAGGGCGGTGCAGTCTATTGGATCTTGGCAACATGCCACCGGCTCACTGGGCTTCAGCTGATGCTTGGCGATGCTGGCAGTGCCGCGATGGCGGTGGGTACGGCTTGGGGGCTGACCACATGCAGGTGAGCGGCTCATTGACGCCGCCTAAAAAGAGTCACCTTTGCGCCCTGTCTCAGACTCTCAGTTGCCACATGTTGACGGACTGGGACAAGTTTTACTTTCATTGAGGGCCAAGTCATTGAAGTGGTGGATGGGAAGATGAGATGACATGTCGAACAAGACAAACTAAAGGCCGTGGCCCCGTCAGTGCCGCCATTCGTGGACATGAGGTGCATTTGAAGCTTTTGCCTCTTTGAGCTGGTTCAGGACTTCGACCAAGCTACATGTCTGGTTTGCCTCAGTTTCTTATTATCGCGGCTGGGTTCAATCCTGTCAAAACCTTCACACGCAACAGCCATTGTGGTGACTGTTGGTAACCATTGAGTGGGCGCCAATGTATTGAGCAGTTGACTTGGCTCGGACCACCTCATGCTCAGTATTTAATCCTTTGGGTTAACGCGCCCCTGTTCGCGATATTCACACTCGACGGGCCTTCTTTCCTTCCATCCTGCATTCTCCACTCAATTTCACACCCGATCGACCTGTGCAACCACCAACAACATTTTCCCGACTACACCGCAATTTTACCAGGCTCAAGACAGCATGGCGCTGTGCCTCGCAAGGCCCCGACTGCGACCCCCAGTCTCGTCACTGACTCCCTTGCGGCTTCTGGCAGCCAGAAAACCAATCAGCACGCACGGTGCACATCTCCAACGTCTGACCGTTGCTCGCCCACATCAGCTGTCCCGCTTTTCCTCGCCCGGCAGGCTTCCGAGACTCCCCTTGCCATCTGCCACAGACGGCATCGAGTCCATACAGTACAAGGGCCTGGCCCATTGCAACACCATCGACCCTCCGCCGCCCGACAACAAGATGGCCGACGCTGGCGATGCTGTGCTCCGCTACGAGTCGCCTGTGTGGCTTGTCATAGCCTCGGGACACGCAGACTACCGCCAGGACCGCAGTCCTGTCATCGACATGACCAAGATCAAGGGACCCGGGTCGGAGAGAGTGGACGCCACCGACAGCCTGCAGGCCGTCATTGCTGAGGTCGACCCCAAGACCGAGATCCTCCACATCACGGGGGACGTGCCGACCAACGACGAGTGGGAGGCTCTGGGCCAACACTTCACCGGCGTCCGCTTTCTGAATGTGGCCACCGGCTGGGACGAGAACTGGATCGACGACAAGTTCCCCCTCAACTGGCCGATCGAGCTGCTCATCATCGCCGACGCCATCAGCGAGCGCATCTCAACCCCCGCCATCATGGAAGGCAGAATCAAGCATCTCATACTCTTCTTCACCTGCGGCCTGCGATTTGAAGGCCCCTCCGTCAAGGAGCTGATAAAGGATGCCGAGGTAATCTTCACCATCCCTCGGAAAAAGGCGCCGGATGCCGAGACGCAGGCAGAGGGCGCCCTGTCGGAAGGAGCGGTATCCCAGGCCGAAGAGAACCAGCCCGCCGATTCCGATTCAGCAACCAAATCTGCACCCGAGTCCGACGTCATCAAGGTCACCTCTGTGCCACACGAATGGAGCAAGTGGATCTACAACAAGTACGCCGACAGAGACATCACCTTCTCCCCCGACCGCGGCGACGCGCCGCCCTCAGAAATGAAGACCCTCGAGATCCTCGGCAACGACGCCCTCGAAATGCTGACCTACATCGCCCTGGCCAAGTTCCACCTGCTCACCTCGCTGGAATCCCTCACCCTCTTGTCCTCCCACGGAAACGACCTACGGCACGTCCCCGCCACCCTCTTCCCCTGCTTCCTCCCGGCCCTGGACGAACTCAAGCACTTCAAGCTCACCCTGGGCAGCGACGTGCACGCCAAAATCCTCGACGTGATCCTGGGGAACAAGCCGTACCTGCACATGATTCTCCCGCCCAACATCGAGACGCTGCGCTTCCGCGGGCCCGTGTCCATGACGTCGCATATGGATACCCTGGCGGCTGCCTTTGCCGACGACGCGGCCTTTCTACCGCGCCTGAAGCGCATTAGTCTGCTGCTGGACTTGCCGGAAAAGGCGTCGGAGCATCCGAAGGAGGCCTCCCTTGAGCAGTTGCGGGCCGCGCATGCGGCGTGTAAAAGGGTGCTGGATGCTGCGGCCGGCAGGGGGGTGGTGGTGGAGGCGTTTAAGGAGCCGTGGGTGGAGGAGCACGAGGGGTTGTTTAGGGCCGTGGATAATAGGTGGGCTGTGCTGGATGACATAGCGAGGAAGTGATGGGAAGGGGCCCGAGGGTGATGTGCGTTTAGTTTAGTGTAAGACGTTAGATACCCGACTCTTTTGTTTTGATCAATGATACCTCTCTGCTAGCATCACTCGCACAACGTCATAGAGTACCACGGCTTGCATGAATCTTCCCGAGTATGTCTACGTAGCGATGACTGAGAAAAGAACGCTGAGAATGGAAACCGCCGAGGCGCAACCCAGCCTCCGATCCCTCCTGAGCCTCGAGGGCCACAGTTCGATATTGAGGCAGACTGTCAACCTCCAATATCCTTGGTAATCAGTGAGTAATGAGGGGAGTGGGGGGCATCTCGGGAAGGGGATGGCATCCTGGAAACCACTAGATCCCCAGGTCGTTTGTTGTTTCGACAACGTCACTGGCTGGCATCTGAGCCTAGCCGACTTGACAACTGTAACCCAAGGACTGTAACCCAAGGGCGGTTGAATCCTGTCTTAACACCAACCGACACACGATCATGGAGTGTGCGGGTAGAAATCCTTAAGGCTTGGCGGCTTGCCCTTTCTTGGACTCAGAACAACCAACAGCATAATGCATTGTGGCAGAAGGATCAAGGAGTGAGTCTTGGCTGGCCAGCGTATATTGAACATCTAACCCAACTCCGTGACCAAGTCGGATTTAGTTGCGTGTGAGCTTGTTCCTGAGTCCAAGCGGCCCCCAACTTTGACTCAACAATGGCATATTAAGTTCCCCATGATGCATTTGGCCCCCATGATGGATCCGGATCCCTGGATGCATTGGCCTGTAAGTACGTAACAGACTTAGTTAGTTGTGTTCCAAATATCCGAATCCTGTCTCTCAACTACCAACATGAGGACACTAACACATAGTCTACCAATGCCGACATCGACCTGCCTCGGGCTATAAATCACACGGCTGCCCGTCCCCTCAGATCTTCTCAACCCCTCACCTCATCCTCTCCATCACACAATAGCCCTTCCAGGCCTTTCATCAAGTCCTTCGCCCTCTTGCACTCAGTGTCACTGTTTGACAAAACAACAACCATGAAGCTCTTCATCCTCACCAGCCTCTCCATCCTCCTCGCGGCCGCTCCGGCTACCGCCGCCCCCCGCCCGGGTACCGCCCTCCAGCTGCCCAAGGAGGTCGAGGCTACTGAGCTCGGCGCCCGGGGCACCTGCAGCGGCGGCACCGGCATCTGCAGCGGCGGCCAGTGCACGTGCCAGGGCATCTGCGACACGGGCATTTGCCCGTGGTATCCGTGTGGCAGCTGCTAAGGTGGCGGCCACACATCGTCACTCCGTGGCAGAGGTTGGGGGTGAGTTTGCCTCTCTCTTTTATCTCTTGGCACGGTTGAGAGGTTTTGTGTTATTATATTTTGAGGATGTGATGTTGACTCTTGACAACCGCGTGGTAGTAGATTCGAGTCACTGGCAGGTGGTTGACTTGGTTGGCTCTAGGTTGGTGGTTAGTAGTAGGCACATTGTGGGAAGAGAAGTATTACTACGGGCTTTCTATATTTTAGTCAAGCACCTCTATCGTCCCAGGAGGCCTTGAAGATTGTTCGCCACAATATGCCTGCTCTTCTTTCATAATACGTCACATATTTCCACATGTTCCCTGGGCGACACAGCCCGCTCCCCCGTGACTTGTTCCTGCTTGATTTATTCTTCCCCATCACCAAACCCTCCTCCTCCGCCACCTCCCAGTTCCATTCAACCTCCCTACTCGATTCACTAGCATCATCCAAAGCTTGAAGTATGTCAAGCTTATACAACTAATCATTGTACATTCAGTTAAGCTCAAGCCAAGTTGGCCCCCTAATCAATCAAGTATACCACCAGACTTGATTCACTTAACTTGATGGACTTGCCAAGTGACCATACTGTGGTTGGATGCCTAAAGAAATCCCTTTGACTGCCACATGCCCAACGCCCCTTTTACCCCTGACTTTACAAACAATCCCCAACATATATCAGGGTTAGGGCTATGCATCAGACTTACTCTTTTCCTCTAGTTCAACCAACGCAAGTCTCTAGTACAAATCTTACACCATCGTCGAGGTTTCTACATGTGCCATAGTGCGACGGTCCTTTTATCTGTAAACGGGAGGTTCCCATGACTAATTGTTAGTGTTTGAGCGTAGGACTGTTAACAGTTAACAAGACCCAGGTATTGTACATGGTTATTTCAGTGTTTTCATTGAACTATATGGGACTAAAACTGCTAGCTGTCAGGCCCTCCAGTGTGGTTTCAGCTCTTCTGTTATTCCTTAATCATCACGTTTAAAGTGATCAGCAGAGCCGTTAGGTGCAAGCTGGGGACCGGGCCGTACTAACAACAACAGTGGAGGTGTATAACAAGTCGTCAGGCACATGCAGCCAGCCCACTGCACATGGGGGGCTGGCTACAATTCACCGTGTAACACTCCGTCCTAGGCACGGGATCAAATATAGCCTCTTCGAACTTGACGTCGTTGACTTCTCTCAGACCTTGCCATCAGGACCAATACAGTCACAGAGCCTCCACCGACTCCGGATATCGTGATGGTGAATGATGCGTTGGGCTCACGAAGCGTGAGCTCTGCTGTTCTCATTCTAGTTCTTGGAGTTTGAGATGATTGTTTCCCATTTTTCATATTAGTAAGTTCGGAATGAGGTGAGGTTCAGGTGTCGAAGTTTGCGGACACAAAACATAAGAGTCCTTGCACACGGTGACACGGATTGTAAGGGAAAGACCAAAGGTCATATTGCAGTATTTGTCGTAGCAAAAACATTGAACAAATCTAGATGGAACCTATTGCCTACCCACGTCAATCCTAAATATACTTTTGTTTTGTTCTTACTAGAAGTTGGGACTGTACAATTGGGGGCTGTTGGTGGTGAGTTGGTGCGCGATTTCGGGAGTGACGAGGCTTTTCTGACAGTGACTTTACTGTCGGCCGGATATCAATGCTGGTGTCCCTCCCGGCCAAACGAAAAGAGGGATGGATATACTGCTTCAGGTGAATAAGCACGTACTTAAGGAAGGTAGTTGTCACCACTTTTAGCCTAAAGGGTAGACAGGGGTACTGCCGTCCCTTACAAAGGACCCCATCAACACCCGGCAGTGGCAGTCTCGGTCCGTCTCCGGCGTTATTCTTGCTTCCAACATGCTGCAGCTTGTTGTTTTCGTTCCATCCTGCTTGAACGGATGGCTACTTGCATGTCCCAAGGATGCCGCTGGTCAAGGTCAAACCAACATCGTCCTGCAAATTCCGACTTGATACCAACCCATTCCTGTGATCGTTTTCTTTCATGTGCTCGGATTTCAACACCCACGACGACAACACGCCGCTTCCAAGCCCTTGGCGCGGCTGAGATTGTCCTGGGCAAAGCTTAGCCCCTCGACCACGCGGCCAAGCCCTGCCGCTCCGATCAAGCGCTTCTCGAAGCGCTCGTTGGACAGTGGCCAAGAGGAAATGCCGACTTGGTCGGCAGATATTGAGCCGACGAAGCATGTAATTGCGGGCTGGTAGGACTGCTTCGGCGGGCGGTTTTATACCGTCCGCCCCACCGCGGCAGCTGGTTCATGCAACGTCAAAGAGGGCTCGCCTCCGGACGGGTGGCTCGCCTGTTGCTGATTGCCGGCTGCAAGTGCTTGCTTCCGCTGGGAGGACATGGAGCCGGGGGTGTCTGGGTTATGAGTGCTTTTCTGTTGCTGGCAATCATGATGAGCCTCAAATGTCCGTGGTGAGAAATAAGGAACCCGTTGTTGTGACATCCAAAACATCGCCAAAAATACAAGAGTAGGCCAGACGAACACTCGTCAGCCGCCACACGGCAGCTGCCGGCTGGGCACTCTCTGCAGCAGGAACATATCTCTCGTCCCGACGCCACTGACCACGCCCAAAGATCCCCATCCCTTCCGTGGTACCATGCCGATCCCGGCTAAAGCCCCCTTTCTCCGTTCTCCTGCATCCGCTTGGACACACACGGGCCAAGAAAGGAACGGCCCTGCGCATCTGAGCTTGCACTGGTAACACAGGAAAAAAACCTTGCGTATCCCACCGAGAGCGATCGAGATAGTCGAAGGGATATTCCAGATGTCTGCCAGTCTGCTGGTTCCTGTCGGCCCGACCTGCTCTATTCCCGTGGTGTCCAATATCTGCCATACGAGGACCCTCGTGGGATTGGCGTCCGTCCAATATGGGGAAAAGGAAAAGAATGGGTAAAGGGCAAACTCACCAAGTTCATGCGGCCAGGTCTGGCTGCATCCTGCCCTTTTGGTCCATGCCAAGCGCTGGACGCTCCTACAGGATGGGTCCTGCGTCCTAGCTTTGGTAGCGGACGGGAGATGTCGATGTCTTATATGCTTCCCAGACCCACGAGGCCGAAGGACTTGTCTCTCGTTCAGGGCCCTTCATTGTCGGTGCAACTCTCACATCTCCAGTGTCATCGGCCAGGGTTGTGGGTCAGCCCTGACGACACAATCCCGCAGTGTTTACGCAGCTTCCAAAGAAATCTCAGGAAAGATGGGCGGAGGCGGCGGAGATGGGGGGGACAACACGATCCATCGCATGGCGATGGCTGATCCGGTCCCCTGGTACAAGAAGCCGAACCTGCGCAGGATGTACCTGCTGCTGTTCCCCTGTGTCATCGGCATCGAGATGACCTCGGGGTTCGACTCGCAGATTATCAACTCTGCGCAGCTCCTCCCGGCCTGGAAGGAGTGTGAGCAGCCGCCTGCTTTCCTCGCCATGACCCTGTGCTGACCTTGCCCCCAGACTTTGGACACCCCACTGGAGCATACAATGGCATCCTCGCGTCGGCCCTCCCGCTCGGGTCTGTCATCGGCCTGCCCTTCATCCCGCTCATCAACGACACCTGGGGCCGTAGATGGTGTATCATGTTTGGTTCCTGGGTCATGATCATCGGCACCATCATCCAGGGGCTCGCCATCAACGGTAAGTTCTCCCGCTTCCTCGCAGCGAAAACAAACCCCTGACAAACCAGCCCCCATGTACGCCATGGCCCGCGGCATCATCGGCTTCGGCCTGCCCTACGCCATCGTTGCGGGCTCCTGTCTGATCGGCGAGCTTGGCCACCCCAAGGAGCGCCCCATCCTGACGTCGCTCTTCAACGCGTGCTACTTCATCGGCGCCATCGTGGCGGCCGGCACGACCTTCGGCACGCAGCAGATCGCCAGTGACTGGTCGTGGCGCATCCCCTCGTTCCTGCAGATGGCGCCCTCGCTACTACAGGTGATTTTCGTCTTCTTCCTGCCGGAGTCGCCGCGCTTCCTCATGAGCAAGGACCGCATCGAGGAAGCCGAGCAGGTGCTGATCACGTACCACGCCGAGGGCGACCCGGAGTCCGAGTTCGTCAAGGCCGAGATCGCCGAGATCAAGACGACGCTGCACATCGAGCTCGAGAACTCGCGGCGCTCGTGGTTGGACCTGGTGCGCACGGCGGGCATGCGCCGCCGCCTCGTCATCGGCTCGCTGCTCGGCCTGTTCACGCAGCTGTCGGGCAACGTCGTCATCTCGTACTTCCTGGGGGATGTCCTCCGGCTGATTGGGTACGAGGACCCGACATTCCAGGCGCAATACAACCTCGGCAACCAGTGCTGGTCGCTCGTGTGCGGCGTGTGCGCGTCCCTGGTGGTCATGCGCTTCAAGCGCCGCACCATGTACCTGACGGGCATCCTGTCGATCCTGGCCGTGTACGTCGGGTGGACGACGTGCACTGCGCTTTTCATTGTGGACAAGTCGGATGTGGCGGCCAAGATGTCGCTGTTCTGGATCTACGCCTACGCTCCCGCGTACAGCCTGTGCTTCAACGCGCTGACTTACAGTGAGTTCGACTGAGTCTACTACGTTTTGGGTCATATTGATGCTGATAATGGTCGGCAGCCTACCTCATCGAGATCTTCCCGTACGCCCAGCGCGCCCGCGGCATCTCCATCTTCCAGTTCTGGGGCAAGGCGGCGCAGTTCTTTAGCACCAACGTCAACCCGATCGGCACTGCCGCCATCGGCTGGAAGTACCTGCTCGTCTACTGCTGCTGGATCTTTGTCGAGGCCGTCCTGATTTGGTTCCTGTGGCCCGAGACGTCCGGGCGCTCTCTCGAGGAGCTTGCCTTCCGTGCGTTACCCTTTTACCCCTTTTGGATCCAGTCGAGAGTGTGGCTGATGTTTTCCTCTAGTTTTCGAGGCCGACGAGTATGCTCGTCGCCACGAGAAGGTCATGCACGCCGACGAGATCGACGAAAAGCCGACCCATGTCGTCGAGACGCGGGACCGGGTTTAGCTTTCTTGACGGCCGAGGCTGGATGCCGGGGCACAGAATGGCGGATGCGGGATGAGTTGGGAATGTCGTGTTCAGTGTGATGCTCAGCCCTCGAGCCATGACCTGCAGTGAATGGCACATGGTAATAGTTGACTTCTGAGTTCTGGCCTTTGATAAACTGTGATGAGTCCCAGCCATGGCCGCCTTTTCCGATCACCGGCACTCTGTGGCTTCGGGGGTGGAGTGCTTGGAAGAGTGCTGTGGCTCTGAGGCGTGCTATTGAAACCAGGCTTCACTGAGGCCAGGGTGATACTCTTTCTGCATATACAGTAAAAGGCCTGTGTCGTAAGCATGGAGAGTTTCAACAACATGTCCTTGCCCCTAAAGTTTCCTGATGTCCTTTTAGGGTATCAAAGGAGGATGTTGCTGCGGCCTTATTAACTGACTTCAGCTGGCACGTAAGCTCGAGTTCGCCGGTGGCAAGCTACTGTAGGCGGCCGACGATTGGCTCAAGATGTACCTGGACGGGTGGGAGAAGATCGGGGATAAGATGCTGCCCGCGGCCCAGCGCGCTGCCATCGTGCCCCTGACCTTCGTAACGGGGGTTAAAAGGATCGAGTGCCAGGTCGTCGTTCTCGCTCAGGACGGCACTACCCAGATATCGAACCAGGACACGTTTCACGCCATCAACGCGTGTAGCACCCTGACATGCACCAAGGCCGAGGGCGGAGAACCCCGCTCCCCCCCATGTTCAAGCGCATGGCCTACTAGGCCAACATGCTGTACAGCATCGACAACGAGGGCAACAGCTGAAACATCAAGGTGTCTGTCACGGACAGGACGTACGCCGCGTCGGACAAGGTCAAGGACGCGGAGCCGGCAACTGACCTGACGGCGACGGAGCGCGGTCGTGGGGCGACGACTACCTCCCGTCTACCATCGCGTCGTCGAGGCTCCCAAGAACCCCGGGGGGGGGGGGGGGGGGGGACCCGGAGCCGCGGTGGGCCCGCGGGATCAAGCGCGACAGCGTGACCAGCCTTGGTGTGGCTTCGCCGGGCGTGCTGCTCGACCTCCAACTGCTAACGACCATGCTCAAGCAGGCGTTGGCGGCCATGATGAGCAAGGGGACGTCGGCCAGCTACAACATCGTCACCAGACGACGAGTCGGTCGTCCGAGCTTGCAGAAAGCGCGGCGCCCCCAGTTGGAGCCGGCCAAGGCGGGAATCTGGCAGGATCTCGCACAGCTCAAGAAGGACGCGGGTCTGTGGAACAGCGAGCTCGTGTCGGGCGATCTCACCGCACCGAGTTTCGGCCCGAGAAGATGAGCTTCCTTGACGATTTGTTACGCCCGCTGCAAAACACCATGAATGCGGCGGTCCGGCCCGCCGTGCTGATGCTGAGAAACATTGACCGCGCGTTCAGCACGGTCCAGGACCTCGTGCGGAAATACAATGAGCTCTCGGACGGACACCCATGGACAGAGGCCCGCAGGGTGACCGAAGAAGGCTTGAGGCTGGTTCGGAGGCGTTCAAATACGCGCTCAAGCAGATCCAGGGGAACCTGGACGAAGATCGAAAAGAAAATGGCCGAGGTAAACGACAACATCGGCGAGCTGGAGAGGGAGAAGCGTGACAAGATCTTCACCCTCATGGCGGAAGTGGCGACCCTCGTCTTTGCTACAGCAGGGATACTCACTCATAGCCTTAGTCGACAGTGGCCGGCCTGTCGGGAGCCGATCTAGTAGCCGTAATCAAGGGCGTCATGGACATCGTGAGTCTCTCCGACATCGAGAACCCGCTTACCGCACGCGGCCAGGTCGACGTGGCGCAACCTTGAGTCGTCACACAGGGCGCTGGACGAGGTCTGCCCGCTTGTGAGCGACCTGAGCCACTACCAAGTACCTTCTGTTGGGGGCATTTCCTCGGCGGCAGTCGACCTTGTCCGCGGGGTGCAGTACTTGGGGGACAATGCCGCCGAGTGGGACGCGGTGGAGCGGTCGGCCGAGGACCTCGGGCACTTTCTTGAAGCGAGTCCAACTCCGGCGAGTGAATACCACCTGCAGCTATGGATGACAACTCATTGTCTTGCTTGGTTGCGACTCTTGAGAAATTCACAAGGCGCAGCCAAGTTCTTCCCCCGTCGGCGATGACCAGCTACGCATCATGGGCGCTGTCGGGTGGAAGAGAGAAGTGGGAGAAGAGGACTCGAGTTCGGTTGATGTCCGTTATCCGTCAGCAATAAATAACATAATATAAAAAGAAAAATCCAGTTTGGGCTCGTGTTGTTTCGAGGAAGATGGCTCAGAGAGCGAGCGCAGGGTCGAGCTTTGGTAACTTCTGTGGGGCGGCTTCTGGAGAGTGGAGACGGGACCCTTGAACCCCTCAGAGCAGCGGGTGACATCACCTGGCACATTGCCCTCTCCGACCTGGCTCTCGACTTCACCACTCCCGTTCTCCACGACCGTGTCCTTCCATCCAAACCTCTCCATGCCCACACTGCCAGCAAGAAATGTGACGCCCCAATTTCCGGCGCGCTGCCCGCCCAGCTGCTGCCCGGCACCGTCTCGAGATTCCCAACCGACCAAAGAAAGCCTCTCATCGCAGCCTCCGCTGAACCTCCCCGCGCCGAACTTCGTCGCCATCTCAAGGTCACGCTGAACGCTCGATTCGGGAAGAGAACAGAAACAATTGCACCATGGCTTCCGACCCGGCAGTGACGGTCGGCACGCTCCCGCCGGAGCTGCTGCGCCAGGTCTTCGACGCCGTCGACCACGTTGCACCCTCCGATTCCCGACTGAACGACCAGCCCGAGGGCGACATACTTCGCAACCCCAACAGCCCGCTCAAGGACATCTCCCTTGTCAACCAGCAATGGC
>MU854484.1:451-71806 GCA_033296685.1 Parachaetomium inaequale | reverse complement strand
GGGGGGGGTTAGTTTGAAATTGAAACTACTTTGATGATTACCGAGGTCTAGCCAGCCGCGGCTGACTGGAGTCACTGGACTCGGAGGTGGTGACGGCACGGGACGGCGGGGTCTGATGACGCTGTTGTTGGCGGCTACGGTGCGGGCTGCGCAAGCTGGGCCCCGGCGGCAGGGTGATTGAAATTTTGACACCAGACACCAGCCAGACGCGGTGACGTGGTGTTGCTCGGCGGTAAGGTAACTACCTAGCTCCATAACTTTTAGGGGACGGGTTTGGGTTGGGTTGGGTTGGTTTGGTTGCCGCTGAGTCAGCATCGGGATCGTCAGGAGGTTCGGGGTTTGGAGCGAGGGAAAAAGAAAGGGGCGGTGAGGGAGGGGGAGGGGGTTCGGACGGATGCAGTGAAAGGTCAAATACATGGTGCGACGGCGAGGTAATATAGAGTTTTGATTTGCTGCCGGGGGTTGTTTGCCTTGGACGTTTGGGCGGCTGAATGGGCCACTATATCGTTACTTATCTGGCGACAGGCTTTGATATCCGCGTTGCCAGCCAGACCTTATTCACGGTTTGGAGGCCGAGGAATTTGCTCATAATGCCATTCTGATATACAGTATGCCGGGTGTATTAATTTGAGCAGGACTTGAACGGAAGACCAAGTCGTCATCACTGTGCAGTGTCCTTCGCTTGGGGACCGCCCCAGCCCGTCAGGTTGACCTCGACCGGGCGGCCCCCGCTGCGGATAATCACCAAGTGGAAGTCTACCTCCGCGTCGTTCACTGCCTGGTGCTCGGTCCAGGCGGGGATGAAGGCGAAATCGCCCGGCCCAAGCTCATGGCGTTCCGGCTCCTCGTCGTCCCCCTTTGGTTGGGAAAGGAGAGAGCCGTTGCCCGACACTGTGTAGATGATTGTTTCTTGCATCGCGGTTTAGAAGGGCGGGTTCGGATTGGCTGGGTATTACCCTCCCGATGAGGCAGGTGGCTCGGGGGAAGGGGGTCTGAGACACGTACCTTGCTCGCCGTGGTGGCGGACGGCCGAGGACGAGTGGGGCTTGACGACGAGGACTGTGAAGGGGGGGGTTATATTTAGGAGGTGGGGGGGCATAAAACCGGTTACCTGGGATCAACTCACTAGATGTGCACATGCTGTCTGTCTTGTCGACGACTGCCTGCCTGCTGATGACCCGGACCCCAGCCGCCGTGTCTCCGTCTGCTCCGCCGGGCTGCGTGTCGGGGGGCAGGATGTCGGCGGCCTTTGTGACTGCGACGGATGCTGGTAGAATCATCGGGAGGATGTCCTGGATCAGCGGCAAGAGGGACGCCATCTTGCTCAGGTATCCCATTCGTAAGTCGGTCCTGAGTAGATGCCTTGCCCGCCCACCCTGGTTGGGGTCCTGGCGACCCAACAAGTGGCCTTGAGGCTTCCCTTGGGGATGGGATGGCGGTATGGACGCGCTGTTGAGCAACAATAAATGCCCGGGGAGTGACGATTAAGATCTTAGCCCAGATCCGGAAGTGGCCCCCCGAGGCGGTTGACGAGGCGTAGTCGGCGCGGGCCGAGGAGAGGTGGGCTCAGGTGGCCGCGTTGCTGAACCAGTGAACCCTGAACTGAACGTTATGGGGTGGAGACGGCCCACAAGGCGCGTTCGGTATCCGGCAATGCGGGGTACGGTACATACACAGTGCAGAGCACCTTTAGATTACGTGCATCCGTTACGCGCGTGTGTCCTCGTAAGCACATGCAGCCAGTGCTGTCCGAGGCCGGCGAGTTCCATTGTTATGCGAGCAGTCTTGTTAAATTAGGGGGCTGGTTCAAGGCCGCCGTCGAGCAGATTCGTCGCATGGACAAGGTAAGATAGGTAGAGTATGTAGGTTGGGCTGAGGTTGGATTTGTTTCCGATGTGCCCCGGCAGCCGTCCCGTTTGGGGAACTTGAAGCTGGCGACGGACCTCAGGGTCCAGCCCGAGGTAACGTCAAGTTGTGTGCGAATTATGCCAACACGTCCTGTGCACTTTCCGGCACTGCCAACTGACGTAGGGGCCGGTAGGGCTCTGCGCCAGAACCCAGCATCCGAGTTAGTCTCAGAATGCCCCGCGCTGTTGGCTCTTGCAATCCTGCATCAGCATCGCCCCAAACATGCGCGTTCATCGGTAATTAGGATCTTCAGACATCTCCCGACAGCCCAAATAAATACCAATCCCTCCTGGCGATTTGGCTTCTCCCTCCTGCACGCAGCACTGCAGGTGCCCCCGAGCAACAATTACAATGGCAGCGGCCGCCCACGACGAGAGCCGCGGCTCCCCGGCGCACTTCCCCCGGACCTTCGACGATGTCCTCCACGAGACCCGAAAGCTCGTCCAACTCGCTTTGGACAATGATGCACACCACAATGTCGTCAGCATCGATATCCCGCCTGGTCCCTCCCCTGGCCACGACTTGAGCCCTCCAGACCAGGAGGGCAACGGGAACCCTTCCCCGATGGCTTCGCGTGGGTGTCAGCATTATTCCCAACGCCATGTCAGATCGCTAACTGCAGTTATGCGCGCAGACTCGGAGCCCTGCACAAGTGCGGGGGAATGCCTCCTGACGACCCTCCCCGCCGAGCTCATCGCCAGCATCTTCTCGTACCTCGCCCCGGATGACCTCTCCCACATGGCCGAGACGTGCCGCGTCCTATACCGCCACGCGACCGAAGATCGTCTTTGGCGCACCCACGTGCAGGCCAACGTGCCAGGGCAGAAAGTCACGTCCGCATATCCCTTCGCCAGCTTCCGCGAGTTGTACTCGGCCCACAATCCTCACTGGTTCGTCGCGAAATACAAGCTCTGGTTCTCCGACACTGGACTTCCCGGGCGCATCGTCCTGACCCGCTACGACCAGCGGCGAGGATGCATCGAGGGGTACCAGCTGCTCGCCAACAACACAAACAGCAGTTTCCACACATGGCATGCCCACGGCGACACCATCATATCTGGCTTCAGCCCCAAGGTCAAACTCCACCTCGACAGCCCTGCCCTCCACCTACCGGCGCACCCCACGCAGACCGAAGACGTTTTGGTCTTCCCGGTTCACCAAGAAGCTACTGATGCCGCAAACGGCGATGCCTCTGGGGCAAGCAGCGGCAAGCCTCACGGCCAAGATGGACAGGCTCAGAGGGAAAACGACTTCCAGTCTGAGATTCTCATGCACCCAAGCGCCCCGAACAGATTACAAAGCAGCTTTGTGTACGCCCGCTGCCTCTCCCCCGACGACATCGCAGAACGCTCCGGCCGCCGCTTCCCTTACAGCCATGTCTGGCCACCGCCGGCCATCCCAAGCCCCCGTCGCGTGCTGGGCGCCGGCCTGGAGCGCCCCACGTCTCTACGGGACCAAGACCGCGCCCAATCCCGGCGCGAGGTGTATGACCGGGCGTTCCGCCTGCACAAGTGGCTTCAGATGCATGACTTCGAGGAGTATATACGTACGTACCGCCTCCCCTCCCTCGTCTCCCCGCGGTCATCATGCTCCTCACACCCCGGCCTGTCTCAACCAACCCCTGGATCTGACTTGGCTAACCATCCATTCCCAGCGTCACCCAACATCCTCACAGGCGATTTCCAAAGCCAGCTAGACCTCGCCATCCGCCGGACCGCCCAGCTCCCGCGACGCATCACGCTCGGCGAGGAAGTCTCCACCTTTGCCACCCTCGACCCGGCGCAGTACACGCCCACCCCCACAAAACCCTTCCGCGGCATCTGGGTGGGCGACTACGGCGCGCACGGGTGCGAGTTCCTCTGGCTGCACCAGCCCGACGACGACCCCGCGGATGCCTTTAACCCGGAGCGGGGCGTGGGCGAGTCGGACGCGGCGTATGCCGCGCGTAAGCGCGACGCGGCCGTGTACCGCGGCCGGCTCGAGGCCGTCAAGCTCACGGGCGACGCCAACGTGCCGCGCGGCGAGTACTCGTTTGTTGTGGATGACTTGGGCGAGGGCGGATTGGTCAGGGTTGAGACGGAGGCGCCGTTTGAGGGGGCGCGGGTGGTCAAGAGTAGGGGGCATATTGCGAATAATGGGTTTTCGAATGGTGAGTTTTTTTTTAAACTTTTTTTTCTCCCTCTTTTGGTGTTGACCCGATGAGAGAAGTAAGTGGATGAGTGCTGACGGGCGGGTGGATAGATACGTACGTCGACGCCGAGCTGTTCCTGGTCTCGCCCGACGTGCTGGCGCACAACTGGCTTGCGCTGGGACATATCAGCTACTTTCACCGGGTGGATATCGATAGCTTGATCGTTCCAAACTGAACGGGGTGGTTGGAGGGTGGAGGAGTGTGATGAACACTGTACGAGTATGACGAACGGTGTTAATTGGATTGCTTGCGGCCGGCCGCATGGGATGGGTTAGGTCTGAGGGGGAAATGATATCCAAGTGGACGGAGGCATGGTCAAGCGGCGTATGGTTGTGGCATTGGGTATGGGCGAGGCATGATTGAACTGGAGTACGGGAAGCGACTTGTTTCATCAACATGATACTGGGCATAACTAGTTCTTAATGGGTCACAGCTTAACACTGGCCTGCGAGTAATTCCGACTCGGCTGAATTATATTAAACAGATACTGAACACAATCTCCAAAGCTAGACGCCATTCAAATGGCCCTTATCCCGCTTCTATGGCCCGCCGCTGATGCATGAAGAGTACCCAAAACGCAGCGCTTGCTGTACACCTGAACACCCAAGACCCATCCAACACCGGCTGTCACCAATAAACAAACAGACTCCTATTATCACTCAAACCTCAACCGCATCACTTCCCTCCCTCAGCCGAACCCGCATTCCCATCCGACGACGCGCCAACAACACCCTGCCTCCTCATCCCCTCCCTCACCTCCTCCGCCTCCTTGCGGAACCCGCACCCGTACGTCTCCCCCGTGCTCCACGTCAGCCCTTTCCCCTTCCCCTCGCCGACACCGCCGTCGCCGGTCCCCGTACACCGCGGACAAATCTTGACGCGGTGCCACGCCGTCGCCAGATTCCCGCGCACATTGTAGATGCCGCGGTGGCTCTCGGGCTGGGTGTTGTACGCGTCGTCTGTGGCCTTGACGATGAGGGTGGTGCAGTGTTTCGGCTTCGTTTTACTACTTGCACCGTCATGGCAGCCGGAACCACGTTCCGCGGTGGGGGAGGTTTGGGGGAAGGTGGTGGTGGGGAGGGTGAGGATGGGGAGGGCGCCGACGTAGCGCCAGCGGGTCCAGGCCCAGGATTTGTTGCCGGTGCATTTGTTTTGGGAATCGTTGACCAGCTCGGCTTGGTCCCATGTTTTGCCGCCGTCGAGGGACACGTCGACGCGCGTGATGGCGCGGCCGCCGCCGGAGTAGGCGTAGCCTTGCACGGCGATGGGTTCGTCGGGGGGGGTGGTCGGGGGGCAGGGGGTTGTTGTGGCGGGGGAGGGTTCCGGGGTGAAGCCGATTTTCTTGGGGACGGCGGCCATGTCGAGGATGCGGCTGCTGCTGTTTTGGGTGGTAGTTTGGTGGGGGTTGGAGGGGGTGCTGCTGCTGCCCATCCAGGGGACGCGGCCGCGCCGCACGCAGTCACCGACCCAGACGCCGGTGATGGCGCTGGTGACGGGCATTTCTTGGATGGAGACGGCGCGGTCCCAGTCCGGGTTGGCCCCCTCGTTAGGGCCGAACGACTTGTAGTCGCGGCGTTGCCACTGGCTGGTGCTTTCTTCGTCTGAGATGACGATCTTGCTGAGCCATTTGACTGAACGCGCCGCGACGTGGCCCGGGACAACAGCTCTCAGAGGGAAGCCGTGGTCGCGGGGCAGCGTCTCGCCGTTCATCCCGAAGGCTAAGAGCACGTCGCCGCGCGGGTCGAGGGCCTTGGCGAGCGGGATGGAGGCGCCGTACGCTTCGAGGCCGGTGAACTGGACGTGCAGCGCATTGGCGTCGACTTGGTCATCGCTCGGAGAGGCCGAGTTGCCCTTGCGCGTCGGCAATGTCGCGTCCAGCACTTTAAGCCCAGCATCGACGAGAATATCAGAGAGCCGCACGCCTTCCCATTCAGCGTTGCTGATGGCTCCCACGCCCCACTGCAGCCCGTTGGTCTTACCAGCATGCCGCGTCATGTCGTTCCGCCTGTTTCCGCTACATTGTAGCACGGCCGTAACCCTGTGTGTGGGGAACCTCGTCTTCAAATCCTCCAGGGTGTACTGCTTTGTCTCGCCGTCCGGCAGCTCGATGCTCAGGAGGTGCTCGTCTGCCTTCGCCTCATCCACTACCGGCACCCACATGTGGTGGCGGACGTAGAACAGCTCGTTTGGTGTGCGGAATGTGCGGTCGAGCTCTTCGTTCGGTGGCTCAGCGTTGCGCGGCTTGGCCGTGTGCGTGATAAGGCGCGGGTCGCGTATTGGGTCGTCGACGAACGGGTCTTCGATGGTTTCGGCTGCCGGCAACCCGTCGGGGCCCAGGTCCGCCGCGTCGATGAACCCGATCAGGTACTGCTGCAGGATCTCGCGCACGTGTGGCGCCTTGTGGATGGTGAAGATGTTCCAGTACGGCTCGATGCTTGCGCCGGCGGCGCGAAGGATCACGTCGCCGCCGGGGTGCGCCGCAATCCAATCTGTGATATCGTAGACCTTGTCCTCGAGTGTGACCCACGGTTCGGACGAGGAGGCATCGTGCTTTCGGATGTCGGCGAGGCGGAACCGGGGGAGAGACGGGTCGCGGTCGTCGGTCGAGGTTGGGGCCGCATCCTGCAGCCTCGGGCCGTCTTCGCCGAGTTGGGAGTAGGCCAAGAACGAGGCAGCAAGACCGCCGCCAACGAGCAAGCTCAATGGAGCTGCTCGGGCCTGAAAAGGCGGCCTGCGCCCTGTTGGGGCCTTGGGGTGCGGTACCCGGGCTGTGTCGTTCGAGGCGCGGCGACCGCTTGTGTGTAGGCTGCGAGGCAGGGGCTGGGTCAACCGGCATACCGCTAGCTCGGGAGCATCCCGTCGGGCAAACTGGCGAAGGGCGCGAGTCGCGGTGTGTATTGGAGTTCGTGTCGCCATGTTGGCTGGCGTCAAGAAGCGGCTGAAAGCGCGCGAGGTCAAGCACACTGCCGCCGACGATTTCGGTGTGGTCTGCTCAGCGCCGGGTTCGTCGGTTGTCCCATACGAGGTGGAAGATGGATGGGGATCGCCGCAGTTGCACAGGGACGCGGTGAGACACAAGCTGAGTGGCGCGGCGTCGGAGGTCAGGGATGAATTAGGCACCTGGTATGAGGTTGCTCGGGGAGAACAAGAACTGGAACAGGTCCGCGTCCTAATCTCCAACTTGCTGCAATATCAACAAACCCTCACCGCCCAGGGAAGTCGCAGAATCCGAAAAAGGAGTCATGGCGTCGACGAGACCAGCCACGAGGACCGGCCGGGAAGGTGCTGGTGCTGGAGTGCAAGGGTCGTTGGCGGTTCAGTCGACCCGATGATTGCCGCCACGGCAATCGGGGTGGGTCTCTTTACGTCAGGGCCTGGGCGCCCTGCAGCCCGGAACGGTGCCCATTCGCTGGGACCCTCGCCATTGGCCAGCTGACCTCGCCTGAAATTGCCCACAGCTCCGCGTGACTAAGCCCTGTGGGACCGGCCGTGGCCGAGACGGTGAGCCACCGATGCCCGCCGAGAACCGGCCCGGTCCGTCCTTTTTCGACCTTCGCAGCGGCACGGAACCTTCAAATCGACTCATTTTTGACTCGAGCACGCGATTTCAGCAATGACGAAATACAGAGGAAAAATCACGAACAATCCAAACAACCCAAACCCACCACCCACCACTAACTCCAACCACCCGACGACAGAAGAAACAGAAAGGAGACCTTAAAAGCGAACCACTCCTCCCTCTTTAACACAAACCAAGCTTTACGAAACCTCCCGAGACACATCGCCGAACTCCACCCCGTCCCGACACCGACCCGGCCCCCGACCCGAACTCCACACCGTGAAACCTCCCAGCGACTTCCCGACCTCGCCATCCACCTCAACCCTCAAGGCCTCAACCCCCCAACCTCACCTCCACCCACACCAAAACCCAGTGAAACTACCTAATAAATCCCCCACCGCGTCCCAACCCCCGCCAGCCTAATACCAGGGTGCTCCAACCTTGCCCCCGCCGCCCTCGCCGGCACCGGCAACGCCCCGCGCGCAAACGGCTCCGCGTACGACACCGTCCGTGCTACCTTGGCTGAGACACTGCCGGCCGCCGGCTGCTCGGGCTCGACGTCGGCCTTGCGCTTGGCGGCCGCCGAGGCGCGGGTCTGGTAGCGGATGCGTGATGCTGGCGGGGAGGCTGTGGCGGGTGTGCTGGTAGTGGCCTTTTTCTTGGGGGTGGTGGGTGTCTTTTTCGGGGTGGGTGTCTTTTTGGGGGTTGTCGCGGGCTTGGGTTTGGGCTTGGCTGGGGTTGTTTTCTTGGGCGTTGCTTTTGCGGGTGGTTTGGGTTTGGCTGGGGTTTTGGCTTTTGCCTTTGTTCCCTTGCCTGCGGCTGCTGGTTTCGCTGGGGTTGCTGGTTTTGGTGTTGGGGCTGCTGGCTTTGGTGCTTTGGCCACTGGCTTCGCTGAGGCCGCTGGCTTTGCCGGGGTTGCTGGGACTGGCGGCGGCGGCGGAGGCGGGAGCCACGGTGCAGCTGGTCGCGCCATGTGAGAGGTGCTAGGCGCCGAGGAGACGGGTGAAGGTTCTTCTGCGCCGGCAGGGGCTTCGCGGGACTTCGCGGTTCTGGGAGGGGGGACGGAGATTTTCATTCTGGTAGGGGTTAGTAAGTCTGTGGATGAAGAGAGCTAAAAAGGGACTGACTTCTTCGCCGGGCGCTTTGGAGTTTCGGACGCCGGCTCCCCGGCTTTTTCGGTCCTGCGGCGCTTTGCAGGCCGGGGAGTGGCCCGGGTGCTCGTTGACGCACCGCGGCTGGGACCTGGGAGGAAGTAGGACCGACGCGCCGTGTCGATGGGGCCCACGGCATCACCGGACGGCTTTCTACCGCACCCCTCGATGTGCGCCATGCGCGCGTCAAAGTCGTCGTCGAGCTGGACGCCGCACCACGGGCAGTGCTGGGCATTGTCGCGTCCGTGGCCCTTGCAGAAGCTGAGATGCTTCGCGGCGTAGCCCTCGGAGAAGAGACCCAGCGGGAGGGCGCAGTGCTCGCAGAAGGGCTTCTCTCCGTCGGCAGCCTCGCCGTGCTGATGCGTCCTCGCGTCGGTGGTACGGTCCCCGCAGGTCCCGCACGCTACCCAGTCCGACTCGCGGTCCTGCACGCCGGGATAGCAGACATTGTCATGATGCTGCCGATCTGCGCGGACGTCGAGCACCCCGTGGTCGCGCCCACACCGAGAGCAAAACCGCCAGTGCCCCTCGCGAGTGCGGTCGGTCAGCTTCTTGTCGGGAATCCGAACCGCCTCGTCACCTTCTTGAGACACAAAGGACTTGAATACGTCCATGTGCTTCCGGACCATGTGCTGGTACTGCCACTCGGCCGGCCAATGCGCGTACAGCTTCTCGTCGCAAAAGTTGCACTTCTCCGCTAAGTGCTTGTCGCGCAGATGCTGCTGCATCGCCGCCGGCTGGTTCGCGGGGTACACGGCATCGCAGCCCTGGTACGGGCACCGCTCGGTGCGGGACAGGGCCAGGTTGCGCATGGCGTGGTAGTCGCGCTGCAGGCGGCGCACCTCGGTCGGGGTCAGGACGGACAGCGAGACGACGGGCACGCTGTCGTGGCCCAAGTTGAGCAGTTTGTCGACCGGCGGCGCGTTTATCGGCACCGACATGTGCATGCGTACGTCCAGCGGGTGGGCGTAGCTGCGCTCCCGCAGGCGCTGGCCCCTCTCCACGTCGGTGACGGGCCGGAAGCCGAGGCTGTCGACGCCGGTTTGGGGTAGATTCTGTGCGACCGGATTGGGCCGGCGTGCTGGATTCGGTCTCTCAAGTTCCCGGATGGTGTGGGCTGCCCGTGCCGACGGCAATCTTGTGCCCGGTGGAGGCCGCAGGGGGAAGTTGTCGGCCGCGTAAAAGGTGGACAGAGACTGGGGCTGTTCCTCCCACGGCTGCACCGTCTTCAACTGCGAGGTAACGTCCTGCGCTCCCATCTGCCAGTCGTAGTGGCGCGTGGAGCTTGGGATCTGATCCGGATCCATCGCGTAATACAGCAGCTCGTCAGGTGTCTCGTAGATGTCCCGGTAGCCGAAGGGCTGCTTGACCGTCAAGTCTCCGAATCCTGGCTAATGTTAGCAGGCACATACACCATTATGACTGCTTCGACTTACGGGGAAGCCTCTTCTCGTCTTGCAGCGAGATGTACAGTTTAGGCTCGACAATCATCTTGGCCATCGACTCCCACTCCTCTTCCGTGGTCTCGGGGCCAACGAGGAATTTCGGTTTGCTCTCGGCCGGATCAGAGGCACCAGACTTGGCGCGTTTCGCCGGACCGCCTTGGGTGATGGCGATCCATGATTTATCAGGCGCGTACGGCTGCTTCTGCCCAGCAGCCGAAAACACACGGCCGACCAGGCGCCGCAACTGGGCCAAGGTCGTCGCATCCGGGTCCCAGACAAGCGGCTCAGCAGACTGGCCCGCATCGCAAATGGTGTACTCGTCAAAGACAGGGCGAAGTGCCAGAAATTGCGGGAACAGACCTAGTCCGCTCGTCACCGAACCGACCCCCGGCTTCGACTCCAAGAATTCTTTCCACTCGACCAAGCGGTTCACAACAGGGCGGAATGCCGCGTCCAAGTCTTTATCAGTCATCGAGACGACCAGCTCAGGGGTGCCCTCTGCAAGGAGAAAAAAGCCGGCGCCCGGCAGATGCACTTCAAGAGCCTTGATCTTGGCGAAGCTCTCGCCCGACATGGAGCTCTTCACCAGGCCCACGATGGCCTGCCGCACCGACTTGACGCGGTCCACCTCGTCATGCAGGATGTACTGCTTCTCATATGGACGGCTGACGCCAGGGAGGAAGAGGTGCCAGCGGTTGCTGATGGTCGTTTCGCTCTCCGGACCCGTTCTGGCTTCGAGTCTGACCTGGCCGGTCGGGTCATCCTCCCATTTGGCCACGATTGTGTCCCAGAGCTGAGGGAGAAACGCCAGGCCGCCGTAGGTGCCGACGGCGCTGTTTCCGCGGCCTTGGCCCGTAACAGTGAACCACGCATCTGGGATGGCGGGATACCCAGGACGGGCCGGGATGCGGCCAGCGGCGAGCACACGGCAGACGTTGGCCATCCACGGCCCGTACTGGTTTGTGTAGATGACGTCGCCGGGGTTCTCGGGCATACGAAGGTAAGCGATGTCCGGCCGGTTCATCTTTGGCGCGTCCGGCCAGTGCAGCGCAACCTTCTGGACCTGGTGAGAAGCATCGGGCTCCCACTTCCAAGGGATCGGGTCGCCCAGCCCGGCGATGAAGAGAGCCTTCTGCTCTACCTCGTCATCATCATCATCATCGGGGCCCCCGAGCCGATTAACAAGCCACTCCCAGGCGACCCGGTCGTTGCTGTAGTCGCCGGGGCCAGTCGCCCAGATGGTGATGCCGTTGCCCTCAAGGTCGCTGAGGAAGTGGTCGCGCTCGGCCTGCGTCGTGTACCGCTTGCGCTTGTCCAGGAGGTACAGGCTGTAGCTCACGCCCGCCCGGTTGTCGAGACACAGCAGCCGGTCGACGGCGTCGACGAACGTGTAGTGCAGGTCCACCCGGAACCAGACCACGCCTTGGTAGCCGTACAGCGGCAGCCAACGCTCCTTGGTGCCGGTGGAGAAGCCGCCGAGGGGAGTGCGGAGGGCGTCCGTGGGAAGAACGGGGCATGCCTGGTCGTCAGATGCCCCTTGGCCGTGTGCTTGCTTGGGCGCGTTGCTGGAGCGGGCGCGACGGGGAGCGCCGCCGCGGAGCGTAAGCTCGCCGGACTCACTGCCAGAAGCCTCATCCTCTTCGATGGGGGTACTCGCCCCGGACGAAGCCATGTCGGAATCCTCTTCGGGCGCTTCACCACCGCGCAATCCCACTGACGCCGTGAAACCCGAAGTCTTTGGGCTCTTGACGTAGTAAGCCTCCATCTTTGGATCCGGTTCTATCTCCAGTTAGCACCACCCACCACACCCCCAACAAGAAGAAAAAGAAGAAAACTTACTCCTCACCCCAACATCCTTCTCATAAACCCTCTCGGTATACCCATTCAAAAACCTCAACTCCTGACTCCCCTTCTCACTCTCTTCATCCCCATCCCCATCCTCCCCCTCCACCTCCTCCCCCCCCATCGGCGCAACCGGCAACCCAAACCACACCATCGCAAACTTGAACCCCAGATCCGCCGTCCCGGCCCACCGCTTAAACCGCTCCGTCTTGAGCAGCTCTGCGTACCGCCACCGGTTCTTGGCCTGGATCTTGGCCAGCGCGCGGTTACGCCTGTCCGCCTTTTTCCCCTTTGCACGGGGTGGCAAGGGCTTGAGGAGCTCCCGCTCGTGGAGGGTGAAGTGGGTGGCGAGGATGGAATCGACTGTCTGGGAGGGGTCGCGGAGAAGAGTGTTGAAGGCTGTGTGGACGGCGTTGAATTCTGGTGTGGAGGGGTTGATGGAGGGGTTCCAGCGGGTGGAGGGGGGGAGTTTTTTGAGGGGGTTGTTGTTGTCGTTGTTGTCCGAGGTGGGGGTGGTGATGGTCACGCGGCAGCGTTTGGGGGCGGGAGTTGGGGCGTCGCTGCTGGTGCGCTTTTTGGTGAAGAGGGGGAGGTTTGGTAGGCGAAAAGTGGGCATTGTGGTGGTGGTGGTCATGTTGATGATGTTGTGAGGTGTTTGTTGGTGATGGCAACGTTGGCGTTGTTCACGGCGTGGAGTTGGTGACCCCTGAACTGAACACCGAGCTTTGCGTGTTCAAGAAGATGAGTAAGGAAAGAGAAGAACCGGGCAAGCTCTCGCGACAAAGCTCTGCCGTCAACATATCCAAACGGGGGGACAAAGCCGTCAATTGCCTTTGAGCTCTGCAGCGCGCATTCCAGTCGAGCTACGCCCCCCTCCTTGCACAAACCCACCATTGTCCTTTGTCTGCAGGTGGTAGGTTTTCCGGAAAGCTTCATGGCAAAGACAAACAAAGGCGGGCTTGTGTATGCAAACGGACATGGGTCCACGGAAAAGTCCATGTGAGAGAGGCACTGACGATGAGGAGGGGGACTTGGGATGGGCTGGGCTGGTGCCGGAATAGGCAACCCTATCTGTCTTTGGATGTGTTTGCACTGTACTGCAAACCACAATGAGCCTCAAGCCAACCTGATGAGACTTCCACAATTCATGACAGAGTTGAACATTATTGCTCTGTAAACAATTGGGCCCTTCCCAAAATGACCCCTAAATGCTGTGCTGCAGGGTTGGTGGGGGATCTTGACTCCTTGAGTCTCTTGCCAGCCTCGGGCGATGCTGTAACACCTCACCGATGACAGTGCTGCTCGCTTGCTCACTCCTTCATCTCGTCAATGCCATGTGGCTCAAGATCATGAAAGGATTGCTAAGGGTAGTGGCCGGTGGTGGCTGGTGGCATTCTCCAGTTGGGGGCCAAAATCTTTCCTCAACGCACACCGCTTAACACAGCGAGCAACGCTATACCTACCTAGTAACCAAGGTAAAATCCTCCAATCCTCTACGGCAGAGACCACCTTACTTACTCCTGCGGAGTCTTCAACGCTTCCTCCCCATCCTCCCCAGCCCCATCCCCCCCGTAAACACCCCCAACACGCCCCTCCCGCTCCCCCTCAGCCCTTCGCACAATCCCCTCCAACCGATCCTGCACATCCGCAAAGATATTAACCGCCTGCACCACCTTAGTCTCACACCTGCCCCCCTCGGCCCTTGTAAACGCCATCCGCCAGAATCCCTCATCCTGCACCACAGCCTCGAGCTTGCCTCTAATACCACTTTCGGACCCCAACTTCCCGTCAGTAGCACTACCAGCAGCAGCTGTTTTAATAACCTGGCCAATCTGCGCCGTACCAGCCCACCCTGCGGCGGGCGTAGCAGCCAGTTCGGTTAGTAACAGCGGGGAGACGGTGATGTGGTGGATGCCGGCTAGCTGCATGACCTGCTCGATGGAGGTGAGGGAGGCGGCGAGGACTTGGGTTCGGTTACCCTGTAACGAGTCGAGGTAGGTTTGGGCGGCGCCGGTGAAGGGCAAGGCCGGGGAGAGATCGGTGTAGCTGTGCCGGGCAGTTTCGTTAGTTCGGTACTGTGTCATGATGCCTTCGAGTGTGGTATGGGGGAATGCTGATGGGTGCAAGGGGGGCCGGGCAGGGTATCGTACCTGGAGTCAAAGTGCACGCGCAGCTCGTTGACGTAGGGCGCGATGTAGCGGCATCCGGCGTCTGCTGCTATGGCGGTCTGCTCGAGGCTGAAGAGGATTGTGGCGAGGGTCGCGATGCCCTTCTTCTCGAGCTCGCGGCAGGCTTGGAGGCCTTCCCAGGTGGAGGGGACCTTGATGCAAATGCGATTGGTGTCAAAGTCGGGGGCGAGTTGCTTGAAGTGGGAGATTATTCCTGGAGGGGGTTAACAAGGATTGCGGAAGAGATCACTGTTCAGCTCACTCTCGGTATTTTTGACAGTCTTTTGGGTCGAGTAAGCCAGCTTTGGGTTGGTTTGGACGTGGAGGTAACCGGTCGTATGAGGGGCGATTCTGAGAGACAGGCCGACCATCTGTTGACATATTAGTGTTTAGTTCAGGGGTAGCAGGGGAAGGCACCTACCATCAGCTCGACTGCCAGCTCCTCCAGCGTTGCATCTGTCTGCTTCCCGAACTGCCAGTGGGCAACCTCGAGAGCCTCGGTGATCAGCTGCTGGTACAGCGGTTTCCCACTGCTGTCGACCCTGCTTAACTCGGCATATGCAATGGCCTGACGCACCCCAGTCAGTTCCCATGCTCTCCCCGCGTTGGGTGTCGTATGGAGTGACCAACTTGGTTTGATGTGCAGTTAATGAAAGGGCCGAGTTTCGAAGCCACTTCCAGGGTCAGTTGCCATGTACCACGGAGCCGACTAAGGTGGCTTGCCTTCTGCGTCCAGAGTGTCACAGTCCACGGAGCTCAGCGTCCGCAAATGATCAAGTAAACTAGCCATGTTGGTGCTCCCTGTGGGCGGTCTGGGATACAGGATGTGCAATATGTATTAGAGTCAAGGGAGACAGAGCACAATGATCCGTGGGAAGAAGTACACAGCAGCACTCTTCGGAAACGCTAATAAAGGGCTCAATGGCACTCCACACCATGTTGAACACCTGACACCAACACTACGTGGAGACGACTAGAGTCATGATGTCCTTGCGCAGGAGAAGGTTGCCCGGCGGGGTTCGCCGGGCCTATGGGGACTCCGGGAATAGCGGACTAGGTGGGGCCGTAGAGCCGGCCCCGAGGACCGGCAGGTATCCCATCGGCAGATGTGCCTGGCCGGAGAGCCTGGTGTCCGACTGCTTGTACGTGCGACTACCTAGGTAGATAGCCGTCGGCATCCCAGCCTTGAGTGAGTCACGAATCCCACTTGCGCTCCATAAAGAACAGGACCGCCGTGGCTGCACAACGGGGTAAGTACGTTGACCCGGTTCCAGGGCCCGCTCCGATGGGTCTGACGATCCGGCGATCCGGGCCCATATGAGTCGGATAACTCGACCACGTTACACCATCTCGGCCGATCTACTGGCCACAGCCAGGCCGCCCATTGTCGAGGCCGATTTTGCCGCTAGCCGCCGTGGATGGTCTTGATCTCGTGCTGATTGTGGTGCCTGAGAAACACGGAGAGACAGGGCAGCCAGATTGGCCCAGGGCGCTGTTGTGGTTTTCCTTTGGGATGCAGAGCGCGCGGTAGCTGAAACCCCCAACGCCAGCCAGTGACACTACGGGCGCCTCGGGGATATGAAGTGTCGGACAAAGAAAGACCGAGGCTGCTGCAACATGGAGGCCATTGGCCGCGTAGACGCCCGTGTGGGAATTGGGGGTAAAGGATTACCCCGAACCGCCAAGGGGCTGCTCGGCGCTTGGAGGAAGCGGGCGTCGAGGAAATCGGGCCATGCCCACGTGGCTGCCGAGATGCGGCTGATGCTGTGGCCTGAGTGTTGATGCAATGGCGATCAAATCATCGATTTGTTTCCATTTGTTGTTTGTTGATGGCCAAAGCTTGCAGGGATGACGCTTCAGTGATGGCGGGGTCTTGGCATGGGCCACACTTCCCCACGGACAGGGCGAGCCAGCCACAGCGAGCTGCCACACCTCCAAAATTTGGGACCAGGGCAGGGCCAAGCTTTAGTGACAGTCGGACGAACCCCCAAACGCCAATTGCCGAACCACACCACCATGGCGATGCCGCCCGGCACCTGAACCACCACGATGCGGCCGCCAATTCACCGTCTCCAACCCGGGCCCGGCCTTTTCGACAAGGTATGCTGGCAATGCACCCACCGCGCCCTTCGCCAGGCCGACCGCGCGCCGAAAGCCGCACGACTCTTCTCCAAATCGGCCCTGCCGTGCGCCCCGGTCGCCGCCTCTGCCGCTGCTGCTGCCGCCCTGCCGCGACACCGCTTTAGGGCCGGCTACTTCCTCTCCAACACCCTCCTCGCCCGCTCCAATGGCACATCTGTTGCCCCTCCGGGGACCGACACCCCAGCTGCCGCCGATGCCGACGCCCAGCTTGCCACAACCACTACCTCCATCCCGACAGACACCCCCCTCCTCCCGCACCGCCGACGACAAGCCGCGCGACGAGATGCAGCCCAACAACAAACCCCACCAAGCAATCCTACAAACTCCATGGCCACAAACTCCATGGCCACCTCCCTCCCTCCCGACGCCTCCTCCCGCCTCGCCGACACCGCCGCCCGCGCACCCGCCGACTCCCTCCGCCGACACCTCTCCGCCCTGCTCTCGCTCTCCAAACCCCGCCTAACCGTCCTCGTCGTCCTCTCCGCAATGGTCCCCTACGCGCTCTACCCAGTCCCGGCCTTCCTCTCGGCCTCGGCCGCCCCCTCCCTCTCGCCCCTCACCCTCCTCTTCCTCACCACTGGCACGACCCTCTGCTCGGCCGCCGCCAACGCCTGCAACATGCTCTACGAGCCCGACACCGACGCCAAGATGAGCCGCACCCGGACGCGTCCGTTAGTCAGGAGGTTGTTGACCACCCGCGCGGCGGTGCTGTTCGCAGTCGGGTGCGGCGCCGCGGGCACCGCCGCGCTGTATCTGGGCGTGAACCCCACGGTAGCCTTCCTCGGCGCCGCCAACATCGCGCTGTATGCCGGGGCATACACCCCGCTGAAGCGGGTCTCGGCCGTGAACACCTGGGTCGGGGCCATCGTGGGCGGGATCCCGCCGCTGATGGGGTGGGCCGCGGCGGCCGGGGAGAGCGCCACGGGCGACGGCACGTGGCGCGAGCTGTTGTTTGCGGGCGACGGGTCGAGCCTGGGCGGGTGGTTGTTTGCCGGGCTGCTGTTTGCGTGGCAGTTTCCGCATTTCATGCCGCTGTCTTGGGGGATTCGCGAGGAGTACAAAGCCGCGGGGCTGAGGATGCTGTGCTGGGTGAATCCGGCGAGGAACGCGCGCGTTGCACTGCGGTATAGTCTGGTGTTTGTGCCGTTGTGTTTGGGGTTGTGCGCCGCCGGTGTGACCGAGTGGAGTTTTGCCGTGACGAGCCTGCCGGCGAATCTGTGGCTGGTCCGGGAGGCGGTCAAGTTCTGGCGCTATGAGGGCCACAAGGGCAGCGCGAGGAGCCTGTTTTGGGCTAGTGTGTGGCATTTGCCGGTTATCATGGTGCTGGCGCTTGCTCAGAAGAAGGGCATGTGGGCGCGCGTGTGGAGGAGCGTGGCCGGTGAGCCCGAGGAGGAGGACGAGTTTGATGATGACGATGATGCGGAGTGGGTCGAGGATGCCGGACCCGGAGCCGGGGCGGGGGCCGGAATTGTGGGGCCGGCTGGTAATACCCGGAGGTAATCTTCGGGGGGCATTTTGGTCGGTCTGTAACAACGAATGTACTTGTGTAGTTGTGCCTCATTCATTTTGTATACATATTGATGAGGGTAACCAATCCCTTTCCAAGACACAGTCAGATTACTACGTTCCCTGCTGCACGTCATTGCGCTCCCGTCAGCACTCTATCTGGCTCGGCTCCAAGATCGCTGCCTTGGCTGTTGGTCAGAAACGGCAACCTGTCACGAGCGGAGGCTCGCTGATTCCAAACAGATGGATCCCTCGGGAAGTATGCTCTAGCCTTGACATGGCCGAAACCGACCAAAGCCCCCATCGAGATCGAGATCTAGCGTTGCAGTCGGCGATCCCTCAGATCCCACGCCTGGGCGCTGCAACTGCCATCCCCGGTTCCCTCCACACCAAGCATCCTGTCGACAGCTTGTTCCCCGCAGTCTCATATGGCTGGATGGACCCGGTGGATTGGGAGATGGGATACACAATTCGAGATCGCCAACCACAAACGTTACAAGGCGCCCTTGTGCCGCGGCCACAGCCCTCTCTCAAGACCCAACACATTCCTTCCTTCACCCTCCACGGCACGTGGAACCAAAACAAACGGCCCCCAACAGACAAGCATTTTTCCGATCCCACTCCCTATTTTCCACTCATTGCATTTACGCCCGGCACATGGACAACACAAGGTCCAATACGCATCCCATCATTCCACCAATCCATCACCCACCTGGGCCGCTTATCTAAACCAACCTCTGTCCCAAGACCCGTGCCACCCACCGCCGCCAACGCGGAACTGATTTCCGCGCGGGGACTCGCCAACCTCCTACCAACAACCTAAACATGCTGTGCCTGCGCCTCACTTCTCAGCCCTACACCCCCCAGCCGCCGTGATAGTGACAATGCCAATGACATGCCAGTGCTGATGCTGACGTTGAACAGGCGCGAGAAAAACACCAAAGTACGAATACTCAAAGAGGAAAAGGGACGATTAGTAGAACAAACGATGATGAAAGTCCATTAATCCACCACCACCACCACCACCAACATTTTGAACCCTCCTGTCCATCTATAGGCAATGCATTCATGCAATCAAGAGATTAAGTACCAAAGGAGAGTCGTCGGCAGGAAACAATGCAAAACAAGAGACGAGAGAGACAGACAGACAGTAACAGAGACAATAAAACAGGGAGATAGAGAGACGGAAAAAAAGAGCTGACAAGAGCCATCGCATATTCTGCGTGTGCGGCACAAAACCAAGGCCGGTGCTGTTTCGACCCGGCGGCGGCGGCGGCGCCCAACTCGTAAAATCCCAAACGAGACCTGTTTGAGAGACAGACCAAGGAAACAGTATACACGCCCCAACTCCAACACAATGAACCCCCCTCCCCACCAACGCCGTATGTTCACCACACAAACGCCATTTTTGCCTTTGCCCACCCCACCCATTTGGCACACCACCCACCCACCACCCCACCCCCAAAGAGATACTCGTGACGTGACGTGACATGATAATGATGATGCTCCAGACCCAAACCCAACCCCCAAGACCCAGACCCAGAGACAAAAGAAAAGGGGTGATTAAAGAGAGTAGATCAAAGGAAGGAGGGGAAGAATGCCAAGCCAAGCCACGCCTGCCATGCAACCAAACCAAACACAAAGGAAAAGGAAAAACAGACAATTAGCTGGCCTGCCCCCGATTAATAATAGCATCGATCCCCATATCCCCGACGCTCGGCAGCCTTCCGCCGTGGCCCATGTACGGGCTGGTCCCCTGGCTGCCCGACCCCCCCGCGGCGCCGACCTGCTGCTGCTGCTGCTGCGGGGCGCCGTACCCGCCCGCCGCCGTGCCCGTGCTCGAGACGCTGTTGCTGTACCCGTGCCCGTGGTGCGCCTGCTGGTGGTACCCGCCGTACCCCTGGTACCCCGCGGCCGCGGCCTGCGAGTGGTGTTGGTGTTGGTGGTGGTGGTGGTGCATGTTTGCGTACGTGGCGTGGGCGTGGGAGCCCGCCGACCCGGCCGACCCGGAGCTGCCGCCGGGGGTGGAGTGCGCGCCCGTGGTGGAGCCGCCCGTCTCCGGGGAGCTGTAGGATTGGTCTGGCACGTCGACGTCGTCGACGGGGGTGAGGCAGCCGAGGCCGACGTCGGCGTCGTCGTAGGCGTTCATGGGCTGGCCCGATTCGAGGCGCTCGCGGCGGGCGTAGGCGCGGGCGTGGGACTGGATGTTTTTGAGGCCGTTGGACATGCACTGGACGAGGGTATGTTAGGATGCATGTAAAGACAGAAGGGGAACATGGTGACGCACCTGCATCTCGACGACGTTCCACTTCTCGCCGCACCGCGAGGCAAGCGGCTGCCAGATCTCCTTGCGCATGCTCATGTACTCCTTGCACAGGCGCTCGAGCTTCCGGTTGTCAAAGTCGTTTTGGCCGCGGCGCTCCATCAATCGCTCGTGCCTCTTCCGGCACGCGTTGCCCGTCTTGCCTGGGAAGGCGTCCCTTTGGATCTGGTTCCAGTTCTTGCCCATGGCCCGCAGCGTCAACAGTGTCCGGTCGTCCTCCTGGTTCCATGCCCCCGATGACGCCCGGTGTTGTGTCGGCAGAGCCCCACCCACAGGTCCACCCATCGCGGTGCCGGCCGTCGGGATCTGGAGGGGGGGAACTGCATATGGGTCGTAGCCCGGCATGGGTATCCCGCCAGCGCCGGTTGTGGAGAGATCGCCATAAAACCCGGACAGCTGCCGGGGGTTCTGGTAGTAAGACATGGCGGGAACGGTTGGTGCCAGAGACACTGGGAGGTGTTGTTGGTATTGCTGATGGCTTGGTGTCCGAGTCAGGTCGGGCATGATACGCGCGTAGCCTCTTCAGCCGGTGTCCCTCTCTTCAGAGGGTGTCGGGCCGGGAGGGGACGGAGGTGGACGGTGGGTCGCGGTCGGCAGGGCGATTGTTGGTCGGGTTCCGGGTGATTAGGTTCTGCCCCGAAGCTAGGAGCAGGATGGGGATGCAATGTTTCGGATCAAACGAAAGGGCTGGCCAGCAACCAGAGCAATGAGAAACTGAACGGATACGAGCGTAAGGAAATCTAGGAAAGAGAAGAGGAAAAAGTAGGTCGCGAGGCGGCGGGTCGAAGGGCTCGAGGACTTGGAGACTGGCTAAGGCCGGCCTGAGGGAGGAGAGGCGGTCGACTTATAATATCTCCAGGCTGTGATGGAGACCCGGGCAGAAACAACAAGCGGAGCGAGTGGATGGCCGGCTTTGCAGGCCCCGATCTGCGCAGAGAGGTCCGGTAAAGAGAGGTGTGCAGGACTGGGGTGGCAGATCTGAAACAAGAGCAGAGCTCTCTCGAGAGCTTGCTTGATGAAACTAAGCTTGTGTATCTGAATGACCGCGGAGAGCGACCAGCGGCCTCTGCTAGTGGCTGACGGGTTTCGGGATGGCGTTTGTTTGAAGATGGGCGGCTACGAAGTTGGCCATGTCTGGTGGAGGGTCCCGGAGGGCGGTTAAGAGTTATGGACCATGGGGGGTCTGGCGCCGGGCAAGGGGGTATGGGTAGCAGGGGGCCGGCATGTTGCCGGCAGAGGAAGAGATCCAGGTCTGGGCGGCAACGGCAGTGCCTCTGAGCGAGGGCCACAGCGCGCAACAGAGACAGAAAATACCACTCGTAACCGTCATGTCGATACCGTGGGTCCCAACGGGGTTCCAGCACTCGCTTAGGACATGGTGCGGCCCTGTGCCGCTACCTCGCCATGGCGCTGTGCTGCGCATGCAAAGCAGGTACCGAAGCAGGTACCGACGCCAGCCAAGTACCGTGGATCTCAGATGCATGGCCCAATGCGGCAAGACGTGGAGTAGAGGAAGCGGAAAGTGTCAAAAAATAGCACAGGGCACGCCCGCACGGCGGCTCGGAGTGTTAGCCGCCAGCCAGCCTTGTGCAGAGCCCGAGCAAGCCTCGTCTTGCCGCACCTCGTTTGTCATGTCTTATCCCCTCGATGCGCTCAAAGAGCATGAGCAATGCAATTGCTCTTCGGACTGCTGGAGAAGCAGCAAAATGCCGGCAAATGTAACGCAGCCCGTATAGAATGGCCGGTTGGAAACAAGTAAACATGACGAAAAGGGAAACGCCAGGCCGGGCGGCCGTTGGCGGCGGGCGATCGAGATCCGGCCCAATCTGCGACTGGCCGTCGCCCTGCAGACATGGCCAGCCGCCGCCCTCCGCGAGACCGTGAGACCCCTGCGAACCCGACAGAACGGCAACCTCTCAGGGTGAGGGTATCGACGGACACTCTGCGCAGCTCAAACACGCGGGAGAGACACCATTTCTGGCGCGCGACTGTCGCCGACCTGAGCGTCTCGCGGGGGGCGGGCGGCTGGAGATTGCAAAGGGCGGCGGCATTGCAGCGCTCGGTAGCAACGTCGCAGTGGCAGAAAATGGAAAATGGGCAGATTGAAAGACAGAATTCGGACCGTCGGAAGAACGAGTCGCGCGCCGTCGACGTGGGCGCGCTCTGTAGCCGCGGGGTGCATTGACGGCTGCGATCGCCGGCGGCAACGCGGGAGAGCACCGCGGCCAGCGCCCAGCGAGCCACTCGGCTCTGCTTGTCAGCCCCACTAGAACAAATGGCAGCGCGAGGGCGGGCGTCGGAAGATCAGATGAAACATGGCTTGTTGGTTCGCTCGACTCGAGAAGTCGCCGGATTGGTTGCCTCGAGCAAGGGGAAGAAGAAGTGAGTGTGAGATGTTGCAGTGGAAGAGCACAGAGGCGCGCGTCAAATCTGGCGCTTGGGAGGTACCCGCTGCGGCGGTGGGGTCCAGCTTCCGATTGACCTCGTCCCATTGGCCAATTGTGCGGGTGGGTCTAGGCACAGATGCAGGGAGATCAAGATCGACCAGAGAGATCCGGGGGTTTCACCTTACTAACATCGTTCCGTGTGAAAACGGCCTGAGGTTTGTTAGTGGCGACCGAGATGGAAACACTCCACCCATTTTGGCATTTCCTCCTGCGCAGCTTCGCACCGAGTCTCTTCCCAGTTCGCACTTCTCAGACTGCCATCGAAACTGCCCCAAGATTGATTGCTCTCTCTGTGCCTCGCCATTCCACTCCGCGTCTCCGACCTCAACCAGGCGCCGCATCCCATCTTCAACTTCAATTGTCAGCAGCCACATGCGGGTGCGCGACCCTGGAATATGCAGATGTTCCTCCCGATGGAGAGCAGGGTAGCGCCCCCGGACAATTCAAGCATCGCGCCGCGGCGTAGAGACCACACCAGGGCGACAAGAAGGCAAAACTGCTTAGCATCACGCTGGCACCCCCCTCCATTCGACCCGCCACATTCATCATCTCGATTTCCGACATGGTCCACGCCTCACTCAACCGCAACCTCACATGTGCAGGGTGCCGGGTACATTGGATGGCAGGCCGAAGGAACTGCGGCCCCCAGGCCAAGTGGCCGTTTTGTTTCAAAACATTTCAGACCTTGGCTTGGCCAAACCCGGCCAGGGCTGCATGGCCGGCCAGTCTGCTGTGTGATCTGCCGGATGCACAGCGATCAACGGCCGGCCCCATTCTAGGAGGCCCAAACCTCGGGCTGGCCTGCCGGGGCCTGGGCCGGGGCCGGGACCGGACAAGACAGACCAAGTCCGGGTCTTCAAACACACGCAACCCACCATGACATTGCGTCATTGCCATATTCCCCGGGCAGTCATCGGAATCCTTCAGCCCTGTCCGTCATCATCAGACACGTCCGCGCCGCATCTGATCAGATAGGTTCGATAAGATCGAAGCTAAGGCACTGTTGGTTCGAGCCCTGCCTCAGCGCCATCCTGCCACACCCTCGGCCCGGTGCTGCGCGATTTAGCTCGTTCGGTTTTATTTTAGCTCCGGTCCTTCGTACGGCCCGGTGTTACGTGATCGAACCAACACCTTCGCTTCCCGAGACTCGGGCGGAGTGGCTTTGCTTGGAGAACTCTGAGTCACCTTACTTGGACACTGTCGCGTGCTGCGGCGGCCGGATGGGAACCCTGGTGGCAGCTGTCAGGGTGGAAGAGAGGGCGTGTCGCCGGTCTGTGCCGAGCATTGGCCCCACATTTCCCGGTCACTGTCCGGCAACCAGGCCCCACCAAGCCCCGGACCCCGGCATCATAACCGGACCCGACCTTGAACAAGCAGGCAACGGCCAAGTTTCCTGCCTTCACAAAAGTATAACTAACAGGGCAACTCCGCCTGACATCCGTTGTTCCCGCTCCCTGTGCAGCGTATTCCACGATCGCGGGCAAGTCTAGACTCCATGGGGATCTGACCCACGAGAGGGGCCTTTCCCGACGGCTGTATCGTGGCTTGTTGGCCCTCAACGGCGACCGATCTCAGATCTTGCAGCTCGGTTATCGGGCCCGTCCCCCCAAGGCACGACATCATCCTGGTCTGCTGTTGGATCGATAGATTCTGCGTCTTAGAGGCGGAGTAGAACTCGACTCTCGTTCGCGAGCAACGTTGAACCCGGCACCCGGCATCTAAGCACAGCTGTTCTGGGGCCTCGAAACCAGCAAATGATTGGAAGCCTTTACGACGAGGCTCCTACTTTGCCGGATGCCTGCATGCGCGGAGCGGTGCAGCAGTTCCGTGCCTCCATGAGCCAAAGAACCGGGAACTGGGCCGGTTGTTGGGCTTGATGCAGCACCGCCGCCGTCGGAAGATGGTTGTAGACGGACCATCCTGGGAACACTCGGCACGTGGGAAGTATTTCGAGTCGCGCCAGAGTGACCATGTCTAAACTCTGCAGTCTGGGCCGTTCTCAGTTGGGTCTCGAACTCTCAATCTGCGAGGTGATAATACCAGGATGCCGTTTCTCCATGAATGGGTTTGGGGGCCGTATGACAGCAGTCTCGCTTGCGTTTCGAGTCTCGACTTTTTATCGCGTGCACAACCAACGCCTGCTGCGTCTCGAGGGAATGATGCGCAGCACACAGAAATGCCCCATTTGAGGATTCCATCGGGACTCGCGAACGGCAACTAGGACGAATTTGAACTGGCAACCACGTCCACACACAACTCAGTCTGATGGAAACGGCGGAGTGAATCCCTTCGTGTCATCTCCGCTGGCCATCACCACTTCCTTCGGGACCGGCACAGCTCACCCAACCCCGAGCTCTTTGCTGTCCATCCACGGAACCAAGCAAGCCAAGCCAAACCCAGCAATCGCCTCCAAGCCACAGCCCAGCGCCACCAACGGTTGTGCACCACCACCACACCCCGGCAAGAAAGCTTGACCTGAGTTAGCACGCAAGCCTTCTCCTTGGCAACCCTCCCCCGCCGCTTCCCTTCAACCATCACCCATCGCAAGATGCCGAAATTGAAAAGGCCCGATGTCAGCGATGCCAGAACCAACCAAACCCAACTTGCTAGGAGACGCGCGCCAATGGGCTTGCGACGGGCCGAGGGGAGTCCACATTCAGGCTAAATCGGCACCGGCTAGGGGCAGCTCGGGAACCCCAAACCACTTGCCATTCGGAGCTTAACCTCGTGCGGGAACGCGGCCGGCACATGCAATGCGGTTTGCTTTTGCTTTTGCTTGGCTTCTCGGCTGCTTGGCGAGGTGTTGACGACGATGCCTCGGGGCCATGTCGGCGTTAGGAGGGAGCCGGACCAGGAGAACAAGTCCGGTATCAAGTCATGATGATGGATTCCGGAAATAGCGGCGAGATATCAGAATGACCCGGCAAAATACACAGTCAACATCGCTTCCGCCGGGGCGGGGTCCGAGGGCAGCAACCGGCGATCACCAGCCCAGTCCGGCCTGGCCAATGGCGCCCATCACCATTTCATCCGGGGAAACGGTGGGACGACAGGAACACTGCAGCCGGGCCGGTTCGCTGCTGGGTCCGGATGCGTCTGGGGATGCGGAGTCCCCCCTCCCAGTTGGGGAAGCTCTCTCCAATCCCCGGGACCCAAGCCGTTCTCGCCCAGCTCCTGTTCCACCACGCATCAAGAAGGGCCGGTAATATGTGGATATCCCCCGCCGGTTCTAGGCTCATATGCCTGGTTCCCGGGCAATTGGATGACGGGGGCGGGAGTGGGACATGGCATGGCACGAGTGGAGGAGAGGGACGGACGATTGGGTGGTATTGATGACCGCCGCCCTCCCAGGTGGTGTTGTGTTGCAGCCTTCCATTCATCCAGGCGCGTGGTAGGAAGGGTAGACAGGGGCAAGGGATCGATTCCTCAAAAAGATTGCTTGTTTCCCCGCGTCCGCATATCTTAAAGGCGTTCAAGGTCCCTTTCCTTCAAGCTTGATCACCTCCTTTCCACTGCCTCCTCGAGAACCCACCACCAACCCGGGACCACCACCCGACTACCCCACCGAAACACCTCCAACACCTGACAACAACACCAGGCGAACACCATCCAACATGGTCGGCGGAGGCGACGCCGGCGGCGGCTTCTACGATGCGGCGCTGCACAAGCGCCAGGCCATGATGGGCAAGAGCGGGCCCTCGGCGCTGCTCAAGAACTTCCGCGTGTTCCGCGTGGCCGCCTTTGCCTGCATCGGCGGCGTGCTGTACGGCTACAACCAGGGCATGTTCTCGGGCGTGCTGGCCATGCCGGCCTTTAATAAGCGTGCGTCTTCCACATCTCCCTTCGCGCCCTGATGTGATGGGTGTGTGGGATGGGTGCTAACAAAAGGGGTCACGTAGACATGGGCGAGTACACGACGGACCAGACCAAGAAGGGGTGGCTGACGGCTATCCTGGAGCTGGGCGCCTGGCTCGGGACCCTGCTCTCGGGTTTCCTGGCTGAGGTGCTGTCGCGCAAGTACGGTGTGCTGGTTGCTTGTGTTGTGTTCATCCTCGGCGTTATCATTCAGGCTACGGCGGTCAGTGCTGGGCACAATGTCATTTTGGCTGGGCGGTTCATAACGTGAGTGATCTTCTGGTGGTATCTGGCATGCCCAGGAAGAAGCTGACAAGGATTGCAGTGGTATGGGCGTCGGAAGTCTGGCCATGATCATCCCCATCTACAACTCCGAGGTGGCGCCGCCTGAAGTGCGCGGAGCTCTGGTGGCGTGTCAGCAGTTGGCTATCTGCTTTGGTATCTTGATCAGCTTCTGGATTGACTAGTGAGTCTTGCTGCTACCCCCCTGAACCACCCCCCCTTGAAACCAGTCACTGACCCCGAACAGCGGCACCAACTTCATCGGCGGCGTCGCGGAGGGGCAGTCCGACGCAGCATGGCTGGTACCGATCTGCCTGCAGCTCGCGCCCGCCATCATCCTCTTCGTTGGCATGATCTTCATGCCCTTCTCCCCGCGTTGGCTGATCCACCACGGGCGCGAGGAGGAGGCGCGCAAGGTCCTGTCCAGCCTCCGCGGCATGGACCCCGACCACGAGCTCGTCGAGATTGAGTTCCTCGAGATCAAGGCCCAGTCGCTGTTTGAGAAGCGCTCCATCGCCGAGATGTTCCCCGAGCTCCGCGAGCAGACGGCCTGGAACGTTTTCAAGCTGCAGTTTGTCGCCATCCGGAAGCTCTTCCAGACCAAGGCCATGTTCAAGCGCGTCATTGTCGCGACCGTGACCATGTTCTTCCAGCAGGTCCGTTTTCTCTCTCCTTCTCATTCAGCCGCCACGACAGGATTGACTGACTGACACTCCCCCAGTGGACGGGCATCAACGCGGTGCTGTACTACGCGCCCTTCATCTTCGCCCAGCTCGGCCTCGACCTCAACACCACATCCCTCCTGGCCACGGGCGTAGTCGGCATCGTCATGTTCGTCGCCACCATCCCCTCGGTCCTCTGGATCGACCGCGTCGGGCGCAAGCCGGTCCTCGCCATCGGCGCCATCGGCATGGCGACCTGCCACATCATCATCGCGATCCTCGTGGCCAAGAACCTCGACCAGTGGGCTTCGCAGCAGGCGGCCGGCTGGGCGGCTGTGTGCATGGTGTGGCTGTTCGTCATCCACTTCGGCTACTCGTGGGGCCCCTGCGCGTGGATCATCGTGGCCGAGATCTGGCCGCTCAGCACGCGGCCCTACGGCGTGGCGCTCGGCGCGTCGAGCAACTGGATGAACAACTTCATCGTCGGCCAGGTCACGCCGGACATGCTCAAGAGCCTGCCCTACGGCACCTACATCATCTTTGGCGTGCTGACCTACATGGGCGCCGCCTTCATCTGGTTCTTTGTGCCCGAGACGAAGCGGCTGACGCTGGAGGAGATGGTAAGAGCCCCTGCCAACCATACCGCAAAAAAGAACGAACGATGCTAACAACCTTGCACAGGACGTCGTCTTTGGCTCCGAGGGTACCGCGGCTGCCGACTTTGAGCGCATGGAGGAGATCAACAACGAGATCGGCCTCACGCAGATCCTGCGCGGCGAGGGCGTCGTCACCGGCGCGTCCACGTCTGACGCCGAGAAGCACAAGCTTGAGGAGAGCGCTGTGGTTGTCTAAATGGGGGTCAATATACCCAATATTGTCGGTCGTTTGGATACCAGCAGTGAGAATTTTGCTTCTGAAGGGGGATTTGGTTGGTGATATCTAGCATAACAAGGCAACATGACATCGCTTACCGCGGTGTCGGAGTACAATACATCCAGTTTGTCTTTTTTTGGATACTCGTTTTCTCAACTATACGGCAGGTGAGAGTCAATGAGTGTGAAGAAGCCAACTCCGTAATGCCCTTTGGCGGTCGGGTGGGGATGGACACACACCATGCCTGACACCACGGCCAACATCACCCATCAATGTACAAGTTCTCGTAATACCGGCCCTTTTTGAAACCACACCTGGGCAAGCTGACCTCTTCCCATAGTCTCGGAAGCAAACCCCGCGGCCCGCCCGATCACCGGTAGTTGATCAAGCTCTCCACCGTCTTTCTTCTGCAATGCGCTTTCACTGAGAATGCTGCCAACCCCCCGAATTGCTGTCACTCCGCCGACAAGAGGACCGGGGGCATGCGTCTTCTCTCATCACAATTCTCCCATTAACACTACTTATACACACTCTCCCAGAGGGAAGCGAAGCAGAGCCAATTATACACGCACAAAACAAACACACAAAAACAAAAACAAACACAAGCCTATCCAGGCTGCCCGCAATCCGGATCCCCAAACACCCTGTCCCTAATCCCATGAACCAGACCATGATGTGCTAGCTAAACAAGTAATGACACAAGGCCAGTCAACCAGCCAGACTGACAGTGAGTGAGTCAGTCCATGCTGGTAAGTGACTGCCCTCCCCATGACTCCAACCACACACCCCCCAGCCTCTAGTTGTCAGCTGAAGAGGTGTTATATGTGGTATGCAAAAACGCCTTCCCAACCACCCCTCTCTAGGTAGGTCACACCCAAGGAAGGAAACACCATGTAAGTGTAAGTCTACCGCCACACCATACTAGGCCGCGGCCTCAACACGCCACCCCCACCGGCACCCCCATTCCCATTCCCATTCTCCATCGGCACCACCCCCCCAACCGCGCCAATGGTAATCCTCCTAGCCTTACCACCGACCCCGCCAATCTCCCCCTCCCCAGAGGAAGGGACACTCCTCACAGCCGACGGACTCCCCCTCTCCCTCTCCAACCTAAAACTCCCCCCCATATTCATCCGCCTCGCCTGCCCCGGCGTGAGATTCCTCCCGGCCCCTCCCAAAACCGAATCCTGAGCATACCGCCCCACCCCCGAAGGCGACGACCCCGACGACCCCGCCGCCGACGCCGGCGGCGAGCACATGATGGGAATGGGCCTAGGCGGCGAGCGCCTCGCACGCTCGGTACTACCTCTGCGGTGGCGCGAGATACCGTTGGAGGCGCTCGCGGCGTGGTGGGCGGGGCCCGAGTAGCTCGCCGACGCGCGGCGGTGGCCGCCGGCGCCGCCGGCGCCGCCAAGGTGTGCGGCGATGCCGCTGCCCGGGTTGGAGCCGATGGACGAGATGCGCTTGCCGTTGGAGGCGGTTGTGCCGCCGAGCAGGGACAGGCGCTCGCGGCGCTTGGCGGACTGCAGGGCGGAGCGGATCTTGAGCGGATCGAGTTCCGAGTCGGAGCCGGAGCCGTACGAGACGCGCGGGAGGCGCGAGGACGGCGAGGTGCGGCGCGGGGGCTCGTTTTCGTTGCCGTTCTCGCTCAGAGTCGAGAGCATGCTTGTGGGCGGCTTGGGGCTGACGTTGGTTCCTGTTGCTGGCGGCGAGAGCGAGTTAGTAGCTCGCCCCACTGGCAGGGAGCGCAGCGGTGATGGCCGGTCTTCGGTGTCGGAGGATCCGGTCAGGTTGAGGGACAGTGTCGGCGGAACGGGCGAGCCGTTAGCGGAGCCGTTACCTTGCTGAGACGGCCGACTCTTGGAAAGGAAGCCGGCTTGGAACCGGCTCGGCTTGCTGAGGGACAGCGATGAAACGTCAGGCATGTTGAGAGTCGGGCTAGAGTTCTGTGGCGAGTCCATGTGGTTGAGGTACGAGGGCACTGGTGGCCGGGTTGGTAACATCTTCTCGGGGGAGGGCTCCTCGGGTGATTTAAACTTCTTGGGAGTTTTCTCGAAGTCGGCCAGAGTGCCCTGCTCGCTCTCATCATCGCGCCATCGCACGCTGTGCTTCTTCTTGACCGGAGTAAATGACACTCCCTTGCGGGTTGCGCCAAGCTTGCGACGGCGCGGTGAAGCCTTGATGGGTGAGGCGATCGCCTGTTGTTGAGTGGCCGAGAAGACGGGCGCCGGGACGGGCTTGGGGTTGACGTTAAGGGACTTTTTCCGCTTCGGAGTCCCCCGCTTGGACGGCGGGAATAGCTCGACAGGCATCATGGAGCCGTCGGGCTTGACGACATGGGATGCGGCAGAGTAGCCCATCTCAAGGAGACGGCTGATCATGGTCTTGGCATGCGCGACCGCCTCGTCCTCGCTCATATTGAGGGTCTCGGACATGGACGACAAGATGTCGAACTGAGCAGTGAGGAGCACCTGCAGAACAGCCGCATCACCAGCCTTGTCGTGTTCCAGCACCTCCCTGTATGCATCCCGCATGAAGCTTGTCTTGAGCATCTCGACTTCCCTGGCCAGCGTATCCCTCTCCGAGCCATCAACAACGCCGTCGCCCGTCGGTAGCTGAGAGATGCTGTGGTTCAGAGCCGTGTCGAGGACGCGCTCCCAGTTGGTCCGCTCCAGCCTCTGGTGGATGTGGTGCCTGCTGCTCTCGAGTTCCATCAGGATGCCGTGCGCCGTCTTTCTCATGGCAACCAGATTGGCTGGCATGGCTTCTTCGTCTCCCCGGGCATCGCACACCGAGTCAAAGGCAGCAATCCAAGCCGAGAGCAGCCCGATGCGCCTCTCGATCGCCTTTTGCTTCTTCATGAAGCTGATCTTCTCTAGCCGCTCCGAAGCCGCATTGTCGTATGCGGCGCGCAACCGGAGGATGCCCTCCCGAACAACGGCGTCCCGCTTGTCCATCTGCTTCCTGAACTTGACAAAGAAGGTCTTCTCAGCATCCTTCTGCTGCGCCTTGAGCTCCTTGATGAGAGCCATCTGCTCGTCGATCTTGACCAGGAAGTCCTTGACGTGTCGGTTGACATTGAAAACGTTGCGCGTGACCTTGGTCTGGATGTTCTTGGCCCGGTTGGCGTAGCGCAGCGTGTTCTGGGTCTCGTCGAAGTGCTCACTCGACGGGCTCACACAGACGATCATGACCGTTTTGCAGTTGCCCCCGAGCGAAAACTTGAGCAGGCGGGTGAGCTTGCTGTTGCGGTACGGCACATGGTTCTTCTTTCGTGGGTCGCACAGCGCGTTGATGCAGCTTCCCAGCGCCAGCAGCGATTTGTTGATGTTGGCGCCCTCCAGCAACCGCTCTCCCCGATTCTTGGTGGCGCTGGCACGTTCACTGCCCGCGAGATCAATGATGCTCAGGGTGGCCATGGTGTGCGGCTCGCTGACGTCGGCATTCCGGTCCTTTTGGGCGATGTTGATCTGCAGCACGGCGTGGGACCGCGAGGAGACGGCATTGGCGGCCGTCGGCGAAACGGTCCGGTACTCGTTTCCCTGCACGATCATGTCCATAACCTCCTGGACGTCCTTTGGGTGGTGGCTGGTGAGGCCGGCAACCGTGACAGCCTGGTTAGAGTCCTCCCGCAGCATGAGGCCCTGCTTGCTACCGCCCGGGACCAGCAAGTCGCGGATGGTCTCGTTGTAGATCTCCAGATACGAGAGCGACACCTCGGTGACCTTTTCGCCGCTCCTCTCCCCGATCTTCTCGAACAGCTCCTGCATGGTCAGGAAGATGATGCCGGGGTGCTGGGCGGTGCCGGTGATGGTGTGTGTCTTGCCGCATCCCGTGGCGCCGTAAGCGAATACCGTGGCATTGTAGCCGTCGAGGATGCTATCCAGCAGGCCCTTGGTCGTCCCCTCGTACACGTCGCTCTGGGAAGAGGTCTGATCGAAGATGCGGTCGAATGCAAAGACCTGGTCCTTGACTTTCTTGCCAGCGCCGGGCACGACGGATCGGGTGAACTTCTGGACGGGGTTGTCTTCGGGGGGGTCGAAAACTCTGTGTCGAGTCAGCTCGAGAGCAACAGTCGCCTGTCTTGGGCGGGTTCCTACAAGCACCGGTCGTCCACCACCTTGATGACCGACCTAATCCCGCGCTGGTTCAGCTTGGGGGTCGGTGCTGCGGCCAGCGACCCGTCGCCGAGGAAGAGTGTGGTGTCATCGGTCCTGACTCTGTTCGCGTGTCAGCCTGCCGTGTTGTTCGGGTTGTGGTGGACGGTGCTCACAGTTGGGCAGCCTCGCGGATGGTAAACGGTCGCACTCGGACTGTCAAGTGGGAAATGTGGTCAGCGATGATTCTCGCGTGGGTGCAATGCCCGCTGACACGCGTATCGTGCCGTACCTGCGACGGTGATGGAGGAAGCATTCGGGTCCATCGTGGCCTGTGGATTGCCAGCCGCCGTCTGCGAGAGACAACCGACTGCGCAGTAGTTAGTGCAAAGGGGGAGAGAGTCGACAAAGCGATAAATCTCTCCGCCGTGCCGGTCGACAATTGGATACTGGAGAAAATAGAGTCGCAAAAGGGCCCCCGGACGGCTGCTGGAATGGATGAAGCTGGAGTCGCGGCTTCGAGAAGGGACAGTGAACGCGTGGAATAAGAACAGCGAAGGAAATGACGTTGCTGGCTCCTCGCTCAAAGAGTCGAAATGGATCTCCTCCTGCAATTTCTCGCCTGGGATTGGTGCACGGAATATTGACTGTTTTGGCCAGGTCCGGTTTCCGTAGCGACCAAAAGGTGGGTTCCGCTTTGGCCCTGAAACGAGGTGGGGCTTCCCTGCAGGTGCCTGCAGCCCAGTGGCTCCACAACCGACATCCGCTGCAAGCTTGAATCGACCACCTGAACGGTCTGGAACTCCACCTTTCATCGCATTTACACGATTCACACATTTCGGCGTTCTTCCGTCGGCAAAACAGGGTTCATGGCCAACGAGTTCAATTCTTGACATCACTAAACTAAAGCTGTGTATCTGGGGCATCAGAATCAGAGGATGACCAACCCCAGTCCACCCGCCATGCCGTTGCGCGCTACCTCTGGGCGACCGAGACCAGCACGACTTGATGCGCCCGACTTCCCATCCCCGACGACGGCCTCATCAACAGCGTTCAGCACAGGCCCTCCTGCGTCAGTTGCAGCCCGTATCCATCCAGCCAATTCCTCGAGATGAACTCGGCGTTCGGCGCGTTGAGGAACAGCTCCAGATGCGCCACAAACGTGGCCGTCGACCCCGTCGCCGTGATGGCGACCTCCCACCCGCGCCCGATTTCCACCTCGGTGTTTTGCCCCGCCTGGCTGGCGTACTCCAGGTCCGGGGGGCTGCCGCCGCTGGCGCCGCCGCTCAGGCTGAACTGCGTCGACACCCGGGCCGAGGCACCCGCGTCCAGCGCCATGAGCACGTACGCGTCGGTGCGCGTCCTCATGACGGCCTGCTTGCAGCTGCCGGGGAACGAGACGGTGACCGACACGTCGCACGCCACGCTCTTGTTGATGACGGGCACGTTCTGGCCCGCCTCGAGGCCGAAGACGTCGAAGGACGCCTTGGCGCTGTTGTCGGTGACGAGGGTGCTGAAGCTGCCTGGCGGGCAGCCGTCGCCCGTGGCAGTCATGGACGTGACCACCGCCGCGGCCTGGCGCTGCTTCAACGCGGAGGGGCTGGCCAGGGCGAGGGCCGGGAGGGAAAAGAGGGTAGGCTTCATCTTGGAAAAGTGCTGTTGAGTGACTAGATGGTTTTGATGTGTTCAGAATGGGTGATGGTTCCCTGCTGCTGATGATGAGTTGAACCTGGGGGGCGAACTCGACGACGGCGCCTTTTATAAACCTGTGCATGGCTGCCAGGAATGCACTCGTCTGTCATGACCTCGCCCAGCGGATGCCGGGCCGGGAAGACTGTTGATGGCGTTGAGCTCAGCCCCAGAGCATAAGAACTAGATCCCTCTACCGAGCTGGCAAGCGGATGGTAGTCAATAGAGATCCCTCTTGTTCGGTGTCCTGACCCATGGCGTAGCATTCCCTCGCATTATACTCGGTACCAAGCTAGCAAGACCGAACAGGCCAAACGGATTGTCAGGGACGAACCTACTAGCGCGTTCGTCGGCCCGACCCTCACCACATGATCAAGGCCAGGCCTGATGCATAAACTAAGTTCCAGAGAGCTGGGTCCCAAAGACGTGACAAGAAGCGGTGCCAAAAGTCCGGCTGGTTCGGGGCATCTAGGCATCACACATTTTACTTCTCGGTGTAGCAGTTAAGAGCGTCTGTTGGTAAGGCTCGATGTCCTCTAGCCATCTTTGGGGCTGGCTACCATGACGGCTTCGATCCAGTCGGAAACCGGGAGACACGGATGACGAGGGTCCAAGCGATGCCCCTGTTCCCCCTCTCTGACGAGCTCTTGTAGATAACAATATCACTTGCTCTAGTTCAAAACCCCTGCTCTCAACCACAGCACAAGATGTGCTGCAAGTCTCGACTTCACCACCCCCCTTCCATCCCATGTCAACCGCCAAAACCCAGCGCACCGCCCTCCCTCTTCCCATCCGAACTTGCCCGCAGTCACGCACTCGATAACCAAGTTCTGCTATCTCGATTATTACCCGCCGCCCCAGATGACGCAGCGGTTTACTGGGGCGTGCGGGAGGTTTATATACGGACGCCTGCAAACGGCCTGGGTTCGAGCCCTGGTCTCCCCGCGAAGCAAAACCCCGTGGGGGTTTTCGTAGCCGCCTCCCCCTCAGTTGCGTGGTAACTAGGGCGAGACGGTGAGCTTTTTGCAAGTTCTTTTTTTCCTTGCTACAAGATGGATCCCGCTCTGCTTCCATAATGTGCGGTGGCCACAACCTTTGCCTTGCCGGCTCATCACCACTATTTTTTTATCACAAAATGGCAAAGGATAAAGAAAGCAAACCAACTGAGCCATATCTTCTGATTGTCAATATTTGATCATCAAACATTTCATTACCAACTAAAGGATTATATCCCCATCGAAGCATAAATAACCCCCTCCCCTTCAAGTTCCCCCCTTTCACCCACCCACCCCCTCCTCTACCCATCCGCCCCCCCGCTACTCCAAAAAACTCGTCCCATTCCTCCCCCCAAGCTCATCCCTCCCCACAAAAAAACTCTCCGGCGGCCCCAAATAACTCGGCCTCACCCCGCCCAAGTTCACCACAACCTTCTGCACCACCACCCCGGGCATGAGCGCCCACACCCTCAACTTGTACGCCCCCTCGGCCGGCACGGCAAACGAGCTCGTGGTATAATTCCCCGTGCGGCCCCACACCCCGTCGGCAACAGCCCCCTGCCACCCGTCCGGCATGTTCCCGCCCACCGTCACCCCGACAGGGCGCACATTCTTAACCGTCGGGTTGGAAGAAGCCGATCCGGCGGGGAACAGGGAGATGGCGTACTCCAGCGGCGTGGCGTCGCCCAGGTAGTTCAGCCCGGGGGAGAGATACAAGGTCACGTTGGCGGCCGAGTGGTTGGTGAAGAGGTACATGTCGTACTCGAGGGCGGGCGCCGTGTCGACGGTGAGTTTCTCCGTGTCGAGGGGGACGAGGCCGACGCCCGAGCCGGTGCGGCCGTAGTGGGTGAAGGTGTGGTAGGTGACGTTTTTGTTTTGGGATGTGGATTGGCGCGGGTTGAGGATGGAGGTGTAGGCGGACCCGGCGAAGGCGACGTGGCCGTCGGATTCGACCGAGCCCTTTTTGAAGGAGGCTGGGACGGAGCGGGCGCGGACGGGGACGAGGACGTGCGGGTCGCCGAAGCCGTATTGGTCCATTCCTTTGCAGGGGGTGGTGATGTTGATTTTGATGGTGTCGGAGAAGGGGGCGGCGGGCGCGGCTTTCCAGTCGACCGAGAGGTAGACGCGGTTGTCGGGGAGGTTGGGGCCGACGGTGCCGGTGGATTGGGAGAGCTTGATCCAGGGCTGGAAGGGGGACGCGGTCCAGGTGCAGTCCTTGGTGCCGCGCGAGAAGATGTCAAAGTAGCGGGTGGCCGGGCCGTAGGGCTCGATGGGCGGCAGCGTGAGGTCGTTGCCGCTGTTGCTGTGCCACCTGTCGTCGCCCTTGACCGTCGCGTTGGAGCCCTCGACGCCGATGCCGATCTCGCCGCCCAGCGCGGCAAAGTCGGTTTGCACGTGGACCATGGCCGGCAGCGCGTTGCGCATGGTCTGTTGCCAGTAGCCGTCGTAGCCGAGATGGGTTTCTAGAAGGTCAGCATCCGGGTTCAAGGCAACGATGAAGGGGGAATGGGCGCCTACGATCCATAAAGTGCTTCCACTTGCCATCCAGCAGCGCATCCCAGCGGCGGGTGAGGTTGGCATCCGCCGCCGAGTGGGCGAGCACCTCCTGGATCACCTTGTTGGCCGCGTTGCGCCGCTGGCCAGCATACAACATATTCCTCGCGCCGCCAATGTTGATCTGCTGCACAATCTCGCCCGCCATCGCGGGGTGCAGCACCGTCTCGAAGAAGGCCGCCTGCGTCTCAGCGGGCAGCTTGTCGTAGATGGCCTGGGCCTTGGCCACGAGCTCGGCCCACTGCTGCAGCACGGCGTCGGCCTCGTTGTAGTTGATGACCGAGTAGACGTGCGGCTCGATCAGCTCGTACTTGCGGCGCGCCGCGTACATGCCGTACCTCATCATGACGTCGGCAATGTCCTTGGCCTGGGCGGCGCCAAACTCGCGCGTGGCCCACGCCTGCGCCCACTCGAGGGTGCTGTCGACGTGCCAGCGCTCGGCGTCGTAGCCGAGATCCAAAAAGTGGCTGATGGGGATCTCGAGCGCCTTCATGTCGCCGACGTTGACGACCCAGATGCGGTCGGCGCCGCGCGCGTACGCCATGTGCATCTGCTCGGCCGTCTTGGTCAGCTGGATCGTGTTGATCCACTTGTAATTGCGCGGGTCGCCGACGTAGTCGAAGTGGTAGTAGATGCCCGCGCCGCCCTGGCGCTGCGTCTCGTTGAGCAGCGGCAGCCGCCGCACGTTGCCCCAGTTGTCGTCGGCCCACAGCAGCGTCACGTCGTCGGGCACCTGCAGGCCGGCGAAGAGATAGCTCATGACCTCCTTGTAGAGGCACCACGTCTGCGGGACCGTGGTGATGTCGGTGACGTTGAGGCCGTCCGAGATGATCTGGCGTTGGTTCTTGACCAGGACTTGCAGCATGTCGACGATGTGGTCGACGCCCAGCCCCTCGATGGCCGTGTCGCCGGTTCCGCGCATGCCCATGGTCCACAGGCTGTTGCGGGCATACGGCTTGGCGCGCTGGACGCCGTACCGGAAGTAGTCGTCGATGGTTTTGTTGTTGAGGTTGTACGCCCAGGGGCCCTGGTCCTTGTAGAAGTGGCCGAACTCGTTCTGGGCCCGCATCATGGGCTCCGTGTGCGAAGAACCAACGACAATCTCGAAAGCATCCGCAAGCGGCTGGTTGGCCGGGTCGTCGACCTCGAACATGGTCGCCCAGACGGTGGGCCACAGGTAGTTGGCGCGGAGACGCAGCAGCAGCTCAAAGATGAGACTGTAAAAGGCGGGGCCGTAGCCGGCGCCGTAGGGGGTGTCTTGCCAGTGGGTGCTACGAGAGTTAGCCGAATTCGGCCCTTTCCTTCACGACAGTACTTACGCAACCCAGTTCGTCAACGCCGGCTGCTCGTCGTTCAAGAAGAAGCCGCGGTATTTGACCGACGGCGGGCCCTGGACCTTCTTCTTGTCGGTAACATAAAGGTTCTTGCTCTGTTTGGGCGGGCTGTCGGCCCAGAAGTACCACGGGCTGACGCCGATCTGCTCGCTGACGTCGTAGATGCCGAAGATGGTTCCGCGGGGATCGCTCCCCGCGATGACCAGCGCTTCCTTGCATCCCGGCACCGGGTTCTTGACCACCTGGCTGGTGAAAGACTCCCACTTGCCCTTGACTCCCGACACATCGATGGACCGCGAGGAGATGAGCTTGTCAATGACCGTCGAGTGGCCAATGGTGCCGGCAATGATGACAACACTCCCCGGCGAGGGGTCTGCGTACGCCGGGCCGGTGAAGCTGGCAGTTCCGGTCGTCGAGTACTGCAGGAGTTAGCAGAGTTTGCCAAGGAAGCCGAGCCAGATACCCACATGAGTGTTGTTCATGTTGTTGACCGGGTTGTACGTGTAGGCGGCGGGGGCCGCCTTCTTCTCGCCATTGCTGAGCGTGTAGTTGGTGCCCGTGACGCGCCCAAAGTCGATGGCGAGATCACCCGCGGCACGGATGACGCCCCAGTAGTCGTTGCTCGAGACCAGAATCTGGCCCTTACCGACATGGCCGCCGGCAATCTGCAGGTCGGCGCCCTGGCTGTTGGTGGAGATGAGGCCATCCTGGGCCAGGGCGGCAGCCACGGAGCTGAAGGCGAGCCAGAGGGCCCCCTTCACGCCCGTGGTAAACATCTTGGAGGTGGTGGTGCGCAACCTACGCTGCGGACAGTCCAACCAAAACGCGACGGCAGCTCACAATCACCTGTCCTGGGAGTTGAACGAGAGGACGCGGCTGGTGGACGAGAGGTCTGTGCCGGCGGTGCAGATCATGTAATATATCTAGCTCTCCGGGTATGCAAGGTACGCTGCTCCACCCGGAGCCGGGCTGCCATGAGGCCATGGAGGGATACACGACCAAGTATTGGTGGGAAAATAAATTAACCAGGGACGATAGTATCGCTACCAACCGCAGCAGCTCTCGTCTGGGTCCTCCGGAGGGAGCATGGCCATCGCCTCCAGTCTTCGCCAGCCAAGTTGGAGAAGAACCCCAAGGGCCAAGAATTGGAGACGAGCTGCAAGACAGTTGTTGACCGGGCTGACGGGTAAAATGCCTGCGCGGAGCCAAAAGCGCGTGGCTAGCCGTTGAGATGGGCTTGGCTGGTCGGGGATTGCCGAAGGAAGTTTCCACAGAAGCACCCTTCAGCTCAACGGCCGGGATTGTTCATGGGGAAGCCAGGGTTACCCCAGCATTCCCCACAGTTCTCCCCACGCGAGGGATGGAGCGGGTCTGGGGATGGTTAGCCTTGTTTTGAGTCCATGGTGTTGAGTCGCTGTCTGTGTGGTCACAGCGTGTTGTGGTGCTTGAGGACTGGGCACTGATGTTCCTTGCCATTGCCATATTGGCACGCGGGAAGGATATGAGGTGGAACACAAGGGCGAGCTGCAGTTGGAGCAAGAATGGACGGCAAAGATGCAAATGACGGCAATGCGGGGGAGCAGAGGGAGGGTGACGTTGGAGTTTAGCCGAGAGGAAGATCCACGGCCTGACTTCCGCTGCAGGATATTTTAACCTCCCGGAGATGCGGGCGGATTCCAAGGACCAGGGTCAGACGTGGATCGATCAACATCAGCTGGCTTCGCCGGGCTTCCAGAAGCCGGGTTTCCTCGGTTCCCTGCCATCTCCTTGCTGCTCAAGTCGCAGGTTTCTCGAACGCATTGGTCGATGGGTTTGTTGAGGGAGCGGGAGCGCCGTGAAAAGAGCCGTTTTCTGGGATTCGCAACTATTACGTTAGGCAATCTCGTCTGGGAGACCGGCCCTTGGGTTTGCTGGATCCAGATCTCGCAGTTGCTGGGTCGATGCTCCCCCGCGGGCAGGGACTTCCGATGCAGCCGTGGACATGGCAAGAAAGCCAGGGCAAGCAGGAGCCCGCGAAGACAAGGGTGGTGCTCAAAAGCTGCAAGTTGAAAGTTGAGGAGACGCACTGCACTCTCGGCGTGGCCTAGTTAGTATGCAGTGTTAGCAGCAAGTCGAGGAAAGCCAAAGACCAAACAAATACTAACCTCATCACCGAGACCCCTGGGCAACCCGGAAACGTACATGCAAGAAGCTTCAAGTGGTTCGGCGTCGAGATCATGGCAAACTGCTATGCATTTTCCTGTCCTCAGTATACACGGCAGAGCACATACCTAGAAAGCTCCGGCTACGCCCAACAGTCCCTAAGATTTCGTACAAACTCGACAGCAGAAGCCGGCAGGCGACGCTTGGCTAAGCAGGCTGACCATGGCGCCCACCGCCATTGGCATTTGAAGGCCTCGAAACAGCGCGCAAAGTTGCTCAGCCACCGTCCACCGTCCACCGTCCACCTTCCACGCCTCCAACCCCCCTCAAGCAGCAGCCCCCTCCACCCACCGATACCGCGGCAGCATAGCCATCTTCTCCTCCGGGCTGACCTCGGTATCCCCATACACCATCCTGCTCCCCTTCTTCCTCTTCTCCCCCGCGCCCGCCTCGTCTGCCGCATTCCGTCCAGCGCCCGGCTTGATGCCCGCCTCAGCCAATCTTATCATCTGATCGATATCATCGCCGCCGGCGCCCTGTCTTGCCGCGTTCGCCACCAGCTCGTCCACCGTCGACGGCGCGCCGCCACCGGGATAACCGGGAGGTGGAGCACCACCTGCGCCGCCGTTGTAGAAGTAGGGCGGTGCTCCTGCTGCTGCGGCAGGTCCGCTGGGGGGTCTGGCGGGCAGGGGGAACGGCGCTGTTGCGCCCGCGGGCGGGGCGGCGCCCGGCGGGAAGGCGGCGGTTGTGGGCGGGTAGGTTTGTGCCGCCGGGTAAGGGGGGACGGCGCCCGGGACGGGGTAGGGGTAGCCCGGTTGTGGAGGGGGGAAAGGGGAGGCCTGTGTTTGGAGAGCAGGTGTGAGACACGGTCGTCGTGGAAGGGAGGATGGGAGGGATAGCTTACGCCTTGTGCTGGGCTTTGTCCGTCGGCTGGCGCGGCTGCGACGGGGACGCCACTTACGCCTGCGGCCTTTTGGGCTGCGACCTTTGCGCGGTGGTCGGCGAGCCGCTTCTTGAGCTCCTCGGGCGTCTCGTACTTGAGCTTCTTGGCTGGGCCCTGGCCGCCGGATAGCCCTCGCGGGGGGTTGCCTGTGGCAGCTTGCCTCTCGGCCTGGGCGGTGTAGAAGTTCTGGATGATGCGCTGGTTGTGCTGCTGGATGATGTCCTCGGGGACACCCTCCATGCCGAAGATCTCGATGTCGAGGCCCTGGCGGTTCGGGAGCGCATTCTCAACGGTTGTGAGGTTTTCCTTGTGGACTTGGTTCATGTGCACGGAGAGACCTGCGAGGGGCACAATTGTCAGCAAAGCTGGCATCTTGAGCGGGAAACTGGCGCGAGTGCATGCGTACCTCCGGCAGTGTTCAATCGCTTGCCGCATCGGTCGCACTTGAAGTGCTTCGCCTTCTGGTGGGAGATGAGCAGCTTCAGGTCCTCAAAGTCTCGCTCGCCTGGAATAGGGTCAGCCTAGAGCAGCATGCTGCGGATCGCGACAGACGCACAGTAGTAGCACCACGGCCGCGACAGCAGCTCCTCGACGTCGGGGTGGCCGCGTTTCTTTTTGCCCATTTTGATCGTCGGCGGGTTGGTGAAAGCTGGGCAACTGGCACGGCGGTTGCAATCGCAGTGTGTTGTTGAGCGGATGGCGGGATTGACAGATCCCGGGACGGTGGGGTATGAATTCAATGCTGGTTGAGCTTGCGCGCCGGGGATCTTTGGTGTTGCGTGACAGTCCCGAAAGGTTCAGGTTCAGCCTCGCTCGCAAACGGCGCCACACAGCGCCAAGTCTGTTATGCACTAGCGCTGATGGGACGAGTGACTCTGTTAAAAGCATAATCAGGCAAACAGCGCTCGTCTAACGTTAACTAGGTACTGTGTAGATGCATTCCCATTTTGCCGATTTACTTCTCGAATTAATTCATTCGTTTTCGTTTCCACATTCCTCAACCCCCAACTTGACCCCGCCGTCTTGTCTTGATGCTTTCCTCAACGCTTTCCTCGACGGCAATAACCTCAACAACCTCAAACTAGAGTATAACGGGGATCGTCGTCCTGCGCCCAGCGCTCGCGCACGACTGCGTTTCTCCCGCCGAACAGATGCAACCGACGGCCGTCCCAGAAAACGTGGCCCCAGTCCTGCAGACTGGACGGGATGACTTCGCCGAACCAGTTGCTGTATTCTCCTCTCCATAACACCACCCAGGCGAGCGGCGGGGCGTCCACCCGGTCACACGAGTACCTGAGTTTCTTTGAGTCAACTTCCATCTGGTCGTGGGCCGAGAGTTCGGCGGCCTCGGTGCGTCTAAAGGACTGGACGTAAGAGGAGAGACACCGGGTGAGCGACGGGTCCTCTTGCCAGCCGATGTTGGCCTGCATCAGTTGGACCAATGCCTCGTGGTCCTCGGTTCCCAAAACTTGGCGAAAGAGCGCCAGGCCACGCCGCATCGTGCCTTGGATATGAACTTCAAGGTGACCTGTCGAATGGTCAGTTATTGCTCAAGCAGTGCAATCAACAGAGATGGGACGACGACGATATACGTACGCTCCTCGTTGAGATAAAATGACCCCGGAGGGGTGGTCGGCCAGTCCCAATCGCTGAATCTAGGGTTGTCCCGATCGAGGTCCCCTTTGATGGCTTCGAAAACCCGCTGATACTTGGTCTCGATGATGCGCGAGATGCATGCAACCTCCTCAGCTTCCCACGGGTTGAAGATGCCAAAGAAAATGGTCAGAACGTCCTCCTCTGAGAAACCCTCGGGCGGATAATACGGTCGTTTTGTGCTGAACAAGATGCAGAAGAGCTGGAAGCGATAGAGCGAACGCAGGAAGCGAGTCCGTTCTGTTGTGCTGAGGTCTCCGACTTGGAGCGGAGTACCAGTTGTGGTATCAAACTTGCTGAGAAAAACCGCAGGACAGTATTCTAACAGGGTCTGAATGGCATCCTGATGGAAAGCGGCCATGCCCGCCAGGTCCTCGATGGTGCATTGTCGGAGGACTGCACCAGGATCCAAGCGAAACCCTCGGTATTCGCCCAGAAACTGCTCAACCGTGGGTCGCAGCAGTTCGCCACCCGGTTTATCGAGACAAGTAGATGCCTGGACCGCGTACGCTTCGACAAAAGCGCCGCCCAGTGTCCCCTCTAGAACTCGCCCAAGCACTTTCTGCCGGTCTAACAGATATTGTTGGTGGAAAACGGGAGAGGCGTGCACAACCGCCTTCAGATCTGCCACATCCGAGATGCTCAATAGGATCTGCAACCGCAGCTCGGGCGGCAAAGCTTCCATTGTCATGGGAACAACCAAGGGGCCGTGACTGCTGCCGTGGTGGGTGTCGACAGTCTGGGCTGTCGTAACATCCGAGTCGGGCAGGTCTATGGCGGGAAGGGAACTTCTGCCATCCACATCACCGGCTCGAGCAACAAGGTGCGGTTGCCCTTTGCCAAGTGCCGCATCTGGTGCCGGTGGCGATTTGAGTCGGCGTTTTCCCCCGGAAAGATGGAGCTTCGAAAAGAGCTTGTTCATGCCGGAGTTGCGAGTCCTTGTGTTGCGAGGGGTAGAGAAAGCCGAGGGGAAGGGGGTGGGTTGCGATGGTTCTGAATTGAGATGAGGGCGCCACAGACGGTCCGTTTGCTGCTGTGCCGCCGGGCCGCGCCCAGCGGCTCGGCTGAAATCGTGTTGAGACGAGACGGCGACCAACTGCATCAGGTACGGCCGCCATATCGTCGACCCCCCAAACCCCCCCATGTCACACAATTACTCCGGGAAAGCGGCCACGTCCTTGGTGGCAAAACCAAAGCATCTCTTGCGCATTCCAGTATTAATACGATCATACAAGTTACTATTAGGTAGTAGCTTGGAGTATCTGCTCCTCCGTCACCATACCCGTCCCTCTGGGAATCAAGATCCTGGGAATTAGGCACGGTTTCCCATGTACGAAACGACTGTCCCCTCTGATTTCAAGGTTACATCCGGCCGCAGCTTGAGGTCTGATTGTCGGGGCTTTGCCTCACCCTAAACTCGCGGCCCAGTTGCCAGACGTCGGCCACCCACCCTCTCCTGAGCTGCAGTGACTACCACAGCCATTGCTCAGTAATGTGTTCTGCCTGCCTGCTGGGAATATTTGTCAAGCATGCCTGGGCTGCGGCATGGACACGTTGGATCAGCCGTTTGAGACGCCTGTCGCTCGATGGAAGTGTGTCAGAAGAAGCGTTCAGGTCACCGGCCAGGGGACGGACGGAGACCACCCAACAGTAGGACGCCGTTCAGCAGCCCTCCTGATGGTTTTGTTCTCAGTTCATATACGGACCTCCTCCCGGTGCGACTATCAGGACCATGATCTGGCACACTTCGCTTGCCCTCTCAGTTCTCCGTTCAGAAGTGCTTCAAGGGTGTCTGTCGACCTCACTCGTCAACTGTCCTTCTTAGTACCTAGCCCTCTCCGTTCGGTTGCATTCTCAGACATACTGTCACTAGCAGTATTACCCGAGCCCAGAGCCTATCCGTTTCCTCGATGTGCAACCGTTGTAAGGCAAAGGGTGACCGCTCAGCCCTGTGCACTGGGCGGCTGGTGTGCGGCATCTGTCCTACTACCTCACCAGATTCATCACCTATCGGCCCTGCTCGAGTAAGCCTCTGTTTTCTCTTCATTATTTACCTAGTTCCTATTTCCTAGCTCACCGCGTTCCCTTAGCCAGCACAGTTACCCCAGCCTACTCTTGGGCGGAACCCGCAACTGACTGCCCGCACCCCCCCAAAAACGAACGCCTTGAGGCAGAGCTCGCCTGCACCAAAGGCTGGGCCGTTGGCAGGATCAAAACTTAACACGCCCACTTCTCGCCCCAGCACACCTATCACCCCCGGCTCAGTCAGCATTCACAGTACCAGTAGGCCTGGAACCGCAAGCGGTGAGGCGGTCAAAAACAGAGCCCCTGGCAACAAGAGAACCCCGAGAACCAGCTCTGGACCAGCTGGCGGTCAATTGAAGACCGATGTGGCTGCGGAGAAGAAAGGGGCTCCTGATAGTGATACGCCCAAGCCTATCAGCAGGTCAAGCAGTGGCTGCACAGTGAGAAGCACCATGAGCCACAGGTCGTTCATGTCCAAGCACCGTGAGGGCGAGCTCTGCCATGAGGAAGGGGAAAGGGTGCGCGAGCGGGCTGCGATAGAGAATACCACTCCATACAAAAAGCGCGAGTGGTCCAAGTCCATGCTGGATTTCTATGCCGACTACAAGAAACTAGAGCCTGAAGTGGCCAAGACCAGGCGCGCTTACTATTCCTACCAAAATGCCTGCGTCAGTTTCAAACGCATGACAGCCGAACAACACGACCACGCGGCCGAGTTGGCAAACAAATGGGAGCAGGCCGCATACAGGTTCGTTGTTGGTTTCTATTGCCTCCCCAAGCTCCCCTTAACCCCGGGCCCTTTAAACGCACGCCTTGCCTGTCGCCTTCACGGGTACATAGCATGGCCCTGTGGCAACATACTAAGCTCAGTTCAAGTATTCAAGCTAACACGACATCCTCCAGAGCCGCCAGCGCCCGAGCAGAATTCCAGGAGAAGTACCCCGATGCCTACAACCATCCCAACGATCCAGGCCATTTGAAGGCAATTAAAGGGCATATGGGTGGCAAAGAAAATGCAAATACCGAGGTGATAAAGCACCGCGCAGGTCGGTGTCTCTTGGTCTCTACTCCTTACCCTTAACCTTCACTGATTTCTAATACCTTGTGCGAATGTCGCAGCGGCAGAGAAGATCCGAACTCCCCCCAAGTACGCCCCCCCTCGGGACTTCAAGCGGCGTTCAACACGAAGCCTCTGCAGCGCTGCCGGGATTGGGGATATATTGGATATTGGCGACGACTGATCGAGGACAAACGACCGAGGGCCGAGGCTGAACGCTGTAACCCAAGAATCGACAGCTATCGCGCGCTTAATAGAGGATGAAACGGTGAGGTGAACAGCCGTTGTACGGTAGTACTGAGCGGGAAGCGCTCCAGTAAGAGTGCCCATGCAATATATCAACGCCGCAGATCGGTGGATCTTCCCCGTATGCTCCCCGCACTCCCAAGCATCCGGGTCCGCATGCTTATGCCGGCACTACTTGCAAGTTGAAGACTTCTACCGTTGATGTTGACATTGGTGGAGAATCATGCTGGTGGCCTTGCTTGTTTTGATAACCCGGAAAGCCACCCCGGTGACTGTCTAGGTGGTACGGCGATCCTTCCTCCGGCGGATTCTATACCGGGTTCAGAAACGGGTCGAGGCTCGGCTGATGCTCCCAGTCAGGACTCAGGGGTGTAGATGGACTTGTATATAAGCCCTTGGTCAACTCCTTTCCGTGTTGGCTTAATTGTGATATCTCACACCGTGCTTCCAGTCTTTGACCCATTTCCGACTGTCAAGATCATCACCATGAGACTTACAAGCTCCAGCCTCACGCTGCTCGCGTCGGCGACGGCTGTCGTTGGGCAGACGTGCGATCTCCCCTCCTCGTACCGCTGGACGTCGACCGGCGCGCTGGCCCAGCCAAAGAACGGATGGGTCGCGCTCAAGGACTTCACCGTCGCCCCGTACAACGGCCAGCACCTCGTCTACGCGACGACCAACGACGGGACCAACTGGGGCTCCATGGCCTTCAGCCCCTTTAAGGACTTCAGTGCCATGGGCTCCGCGACCCAGACCAAGATGAACCAGGGCACCGTGGCGCCCACCCTGTTCTTCTTTGCCCCGAAGAACATCTGGGTGCTCGCCTACCAATGGGGCCCAACGGCCTTCTCTTACAAGACCTCGAGCGATCCCGCCAACCCGAACGGGTGGTCAGGCGTCCAGCCGCTCTTCACGGGCAGCATCCAAAACTCGGGCACCGGCCCCATCGATCAGACCGTCATCGGCGACGACACGAACATGTACCTCTTCTTCTGCGGCGACAACGGCAAGATCTACCGGGCCAGCATGCCCATCGGCAACTTCCCCGGCAGCTTCGGCAGCTCGTCGACCGTCGTCATGAGCGACAGCACCAACAACCTGTTCGAGGCCGTGCAGGTGTACAAGCTCCAAAACCAGCAAAAATACCTCATGATCGTCGAGGCCATCGGCTCCCAGGGGCGTTACTTCCGCTCCTTCACGGCCACCAGCCTCGGCGGGCAGTGGACGCCCAACGCGGCCACCGAGGCCAACCCGTTCGCCGGCAAGGTCAACGCCGGCGCCAGCGGCTGGACCAACGACATCAGCCACGGCGAGCTGCTGCGCGTCAGCGCCGACCAAACCTTCACCGTCGACCCGTGCAAGCTGCAGCTGCTCTACCAGGGCCGCGCCCCCAACTCGGGCGGCGACTACGGCAAGTTGCCGTACCGGCCCGGTCTGCTGACGATGCAGCGTTAGGATGACGAGGCGGGGGATAATTGGGGTGGGTTGGGGAGCTCGGGGGGTTGTTTCCGGGATGGTGATGGCATCGTTCAGTTTGTGGATGTTGGTTTACCATGTACATAGGTATTTGGCGGTTCATCTAGCAGCCGCTCGCATATCAGGCAAATACTTGGACCTTGTATATGCATCAGTATGCTGTTGATCCCCTGAGAATCATGATAATGATCCGCTATCCAGTAGAAGGACGGGGGTGGGAGGGGTGATTGTTATTCTCCAAGCATTCAAAGTACTCTGGTATTGGTGCGCCTCTGTTGTCAGGGGGTGGCCAGTATAGGTGGCATCGATTTGTTCGTGTATTAACACTCTGTTGTCAACGTGTTGTTAGCGGCACGGAGTAAGGTAGCCGGTTCTAGCACAAGGTGGTTGCCGCCCCTGACTGTAAATGTCCAGGCCTAAAGCTAGTCTAGCAAAAAAAGGCCCTTCCCGTACTAATCCCTCGGATCCTCCCCATGCCATTCATTCTCCCAAGCCCGCCGCAGCTCCCTCTTCATCTCCCCTCCCCTCCCCGCGAGCCGCCGCGCGTCCCAAAACACGTACCCCCATCCCCGCAACGACGACGGAATCACACCCCCATACGTGTTACTGTAGGTACCCCTCCAGATGATGACCCACGCCAGCGGCGGCCCGTCCTCTCCATCACCCAGGAACGGCATCCTCTCGCGCGCGGCCTCGGCCCGGTCGCCCTCCGAGGGGTGATAGAAGCGCCTCATGTCCTGGGTCGAGTACCGGAGTTGTTCCGAGATGGGGTGGCCGATGGACCAGGTCATGTTCTCCTGCATGAGGCGCACGAGCGCCTCGTGGTCGTCGGCTGTCTCCTCTCCAATTCTCGAGACGGCGTGGAAGAGGGCGAGCCCCCGGGCGATGGTGCCGTTTAGGAGGGAGAGGCGGTTGTCTGGATCGGGTGCGCGTGGGGATCGAGTTAGTCGGCCTGTATTAGGTTGCTTGCCTCAACTACCAGTGCGGAGGTTGAGGAGGGTGGGGCGGGGATGGAGTGGAAATTGGTGTGTTTGGGATGGAGAACAAAGGATCAGGCAATGAGTACTGCTTGGTGAGAGGGAGGAACGGGGGGAGACGATGCACACTGGCTATCCAGATCAAAGGCGCCTTTGGGTGTCATGGGAGTCGTTCGCACGCCAAACCGCGGATTTGTCTTGTGGACGTCCCATTTGATGTCATCAAATACGCGGTCGTATCTGGCCCTGATGAGATGGTCTATGCAATTTATCTCCTCGACCTCCCACGGGTGGAAGATGCCGAAGAACATGGCCAGCACTTTTGGACTGTCGAATCGGGACTCCGGATCGTGGTAGCCGAACAGGTCCTGGAAAATTTCGAATCGATAGAGGGCGCGGAGGGGCCTGATCCTTTCCGTGGTGCTCCAACATGTCCCGAGCTCGGTGGATGGATTCTCGAGATTCTGCTGAAAGCGAGCGGCGCACTCGAGCAACAGCGGCTGAATGATGGTTCCATAGAACGATGCCATGGCAGCAAGTTCGTCTATGCTACAGTGGTCCACAACGTTGTTGATACTCAAGCAGCGGAGCTCGACATAATCGTCGATGACTTGGGTGACAGCCTGCTGGAGGGTACGCTGCGGCATCTTGCGAAGTCTGTAGGAGAGCGCGGAGGATGCCTGATGCGTGTAGGCCTCAACGAGCACATTTCTGAGTGTCAGTCTCAGAGCTTGACTCAGGAGACGCTGCCGGTCCAGTCGGTACTGCTGGTGGAGGACGGGCGAGGCGAGCGCCACGGCTCTGAGGTCGTTTAGGTCGACGAGGTAGAAGAGGATCTGCACCCGGAGCTCGGCCGGTAACGTCTCCAGCGTGGCTGGTGCGGCTCGGACGGGGGGGCCATCGGGGACATCACGCTGCGTTGGGGCGCGGTAATTGCTCTCAGTCTCTTCGGCATCAGGATCAGTGTCGGCCATGAGGTGGTGAGTTGGCAGTTTGCGCGTTCGCGCGGGGAGGCGAGATTCCGAGACAAGCTTCTGCATAGTCGAAGACTCGAGCGTAATAGGACGACGTTGAGATTTGAATGAGGTGGATGAAGTCCCACATGCAGGCACACAAGCTCAGACTAGCCCGTTTCACATTGGTGTGCGTCAAGTACATGTAAGACGGGTGATTCAATATTAATAGTTTAGCTCAACTGCAGAAATGTTAACGTTTGTCCCGGTTTTGGAATCCAAAAAATAGAAGACAAGAAGGGGAAAGAAAGGAAACGGAAAGGAAAGAAGAAGAAACGGGAAGAAAGAAAAGAGTAATCACATATATAGCGCCCATACTTGACTACCGCCTTTACAATGCACCACACGCTCCTGAACTCTCTCTGCGTTTAGGGTACTTGTATTACCAAGACGTCATAAACATAATGTCTCTTCTATAGCATTCCCTGACACGGTCGAGTCGTCTAGTTCACTTCCCCGGTACAACCCACGCCCGGCGCCGCGATATCAAACGCATACACATCAATGGCAAAGTACTGCAGCGTGTCGCTGTCAATCCCAGACTTCTCCGGCTCCGTCCTCGCCAGCTCGAGAACGCCCCCATAGTCCTCGGCAAAGTGCTCGACGATCCCCTCGCTGATCCTCGGCACATGCAGCACCCGGTGCAGCAGGTCCGTCGCCCAGAACGTGTTCAGCGGCGACCCAACCACGGTGTGCCCCAGCCCACACACCGAGTCCAGCCAGCGCCGCTTCTCATACGACGGCTGGCAGATGACCGTCTCCTGCGTGGCGTTGGCGCCGCGCCAGTGGCCGGCCCAGCCTGTTTACCCTCAATTAGCTCACTATCATCCCGACGGCACCACTGATACTGTCAGGTCTGGAGAGGAGGGGGGGCGTACCATCCTGCGTCTCGCAGTTCCGATCCGGGTCATCACACCGAAACGTCATGTTGCCCCTATCGGCGGCCACGATGCGGCTGTACCAGCCCAGCGGCGCGGCTGTCGAGGCGAGCGTGGTGGTGCCGTTGGTGCCGTTGCCGGTGCCAAAGTACTTTTGCACAAAGGGCGAGTCGCCGCCGAAACGGAGAATGTGGTCGCGCGCGTGGGCCGCGAGCTCGACCGTCTCGTCGAGGGCGCGCTCGAGCTGCCGGCGGAGCGTGCTGTTGCAGGACTCGTGGATGGGGAAGGCCGTGACGGCGCCGGCGGTGAAGTCGTAGGGGGTGGGTGTTGAGGTGGACGAGGAGGTGGAGGAGGTGGCGGTGACGGTGGTGGTCACGTCTTGTGCTCGGGGGGCTGGAAGAGCATGTGTGCCTGCCGTGAGGAGGCAGAGGGCAGAGAGGATGTGGGAACGCATGGTGGGTGGTTTGGCAGGGCTGTCGAGGAGAGGAGAGCGTGCTGTGTAACCACTATGGAATTTGGGTGGCAGCTCTCAGATAAAGACTTAGAAAGCCGATGCTCTGTGTGGGGGTGTTGTCTAGGCACTTCTCTCGGCGAAGTTGGATAGCAAGGGTCTAGCCATGTCTTCTCGCCCTGAAGCCGTGAATCAAGGGCCTCGCCACTCAGTCAGATTCCCTGGGCTCCGCCATGGGAGCGAGCAAGGCTCCTTCGAGCACTCTCGGTCAAGAAAAACGCAAGACTTTACTTGGCAGCCAAGAATGTTGTGCCGTGTTTGTGGCTGGGAGATGGCACTCCCACGGCTGCAGATAATCCCACGTGGACTGATTGGTTAAGACAACAAGAATGGAAAGAAGTTGGAAGAAAAACCCGAGTGAGAACCTTGATGGCCTTACGTTATGACTGGTGGTGAACCCCTCTTGAGCTGCAAGAGTGGCCATCAAGGTGTCGCCAAGAGACCAAGACTCTGTCCCACGGCCCAGGTTGCCTGGACACTTCTTGTTCATTCTGGTCTTGCCAACACGTTCCCGGGATTCTGGGACCTGATACGGACGTATGTTCGGGTGAATTACACCGGTCAACACGCAGTAGCCCCCACGCCAATGCCGTGGATGTCACCCATGATCCATGATCCATCAGGATGGCGAGATCGGAGGCGGGAGAAGTGGTTCTGACGAGAATCTCAAATCAAGAACTTTTCCTAGGATGTATCCTCCCCAACCTCCTTGCTCTGCGACAGGTCCCTCCTTTACAACGCCCCCTCCCGCCTCAACCAGCTCTCCACCGCCGCCCTCACATCCTCATACGGCACGCCAATGACCCCATTCGCGCTCTCCTCCTCGGGCAGCCCGTTCCCAGCGCCATCCGCAGAGTTGTGCACCCTCAAAAGGTCCACAAACGCACTGTAATCCCCCGCCGCGAGTTTCACCTCGCCCTCCCGCTGCAGATCAGCCGACTTGATCCTCGTCACAGGGAACTTTGACCGCGTCAGCTCCTCCACCAGCGCCACCAGCTCGTTCTGCGAGAGGTTGAACGACGCCGTGGCCAGGTATTTGTTGGCCGTCTCGTCGGGGTGCTTCAGGATGCCCGCCACGGCCCTGCCGACCTGCGCGAGCGTGCTCGCATACCACTTCTCGTCGCCCGAGTCGATGACGGTGGCGGTCCGGTCCTTGAGGCTGATGACGCCCAGCCCGGTGCGGTCGAGGCCCTGCAGGAATTATCAGTATCAGTCACCACTCTCACCCCGCAGGTCAATTCATAAAGAAGTAAAAAGTAAAACTTGAAAAGAAAAAAAGACGCACCCAATCAAAAAACAACCCCGTCGACACCCCGGTCCAACTAAACCCCCTCCCCTTCTCCCCTTCCCGTTCAACAACCCCCTCCAAATAATCCACCACCCCAATCTTCCCCTCCAGAATCCTCCCAATCGGCGTCCCCCTCACCCTGCGCGTGTGGATCCCAAACTCGGACGGGATGAACCGCCTCACGCCCGCCGCCACAGCCGCGTCGATGGCGACCCGCTGCGCGGGCACGCCCGGCGCGCCGACGACGGACACGACGGCGTCGTGGCCGGTGAAGGCGGCCTTGAGCGCGTCGACGGAGGCGTAGTCGACTGGTTTGACGGGGACGTTGGCTGGGAAGTTGGGAGTGGTTGAATCTGAGTTGGAGCGGGTGACGGCCGTGACGGAGAAGCCGGCCGAGAGGAGCTCGTTGATGAGGGCGGGGCCGAGGTTGCCTGAGCCCTGTGGTGGTGATGGGTTGGGGGGTTAGTTGTGTAGGTGGTGAGAAAAGGGGTGGTTGTTAGATACGTACCCCGAGGACGGCGACTGTTTTGATGGAGGTCATTGCGTTGGTTTGGTTTGTTTCTCGGTTGGCTCTGTCAGGTGAGTGATATGTATCACTCCAAGAGAGATGGGAAGAAGTGAGATTGGAGCAACGCACCCCGCCTCCTAAATAGCACAGCTCCCGCCCAGGTCGTGTAATATGTTGCAAGACTCGCGTCGTATTGCGTGGAATGGTTGACTTGTTTCCGGAATGTGGGGTCACTGCCACCCGTCTTGCGAGACAGCCCCCCTCCGGCCGACTATGATCGGCAGATACACCCGGGAGCACAGGATGTTGGTTGGGGTGGCGGTGTCTGGTGACCTGTCACCCCCGAGACAACTGACGCCATCGTGCCTGAATGGCACCAATACGATGTTCGCGTCTGCCAGCTTCATCCCTCCTGGCTGGGGCCACTAGCAGCTGTTTATTCAGGGAAGTTGCTTCAATTGCATAAAAGCGATGAGATTCGGCTTGTTTGATGGCAACCTTTAGTGCCATACCTATGTTTCCACTATGATGATAAGAACGTGCCGATCAATGATATGCTGCTTTAGGTTTCGAGTATAATATGCAGAGTGTGCAGAGTGACAAGAAATCTTGGTATCACATTGATCTCTTCGGTGGCCACTTCTCTCTACTAAATAATTACATGGAACCGCAATTCTGGCGATGATGGTGTACAGCCTACAAGGGACACCGTCCGTCACATGCAACATTGAACCTACCCATCACGAATACACAGAAAACCGCAGTCTGACCACCGTCGCGCAGGAGAGAAACCACGGATAAGTATATTTTGATGCCTTTGCAGCGCCCCTTCTTGCCACCGTGCTCCCAAGCTCTTTCAGTCCGCCCCAGACCAAGTACAAGATGGTATCTAATGACGCCGAGAGAGAAAGAAAAAAAAAACCCAGCGGGATGAGACCGAGGAACAGTTCACAAAGAGAAGAATAAAAAAAGCGTGTGACTAAAAACCCGCCCGCCTCCCCAAAGAAACAATCTGTACGCCCATCCATGTAACAGCACCTTCCTTTCGACACGACCCACCCCTTCATCGCCGGAACCATTCCGTGCGGCCGAGTGGGATAGGCGGTGGCTTCTAGCCTCCAAACTCCTTCGCCTTCCGCGCCAATATCCTGATATTATTGACCAGCCCGTCGACCACCTCGACGTACTGATGCGGCTGGCCCTCCATGGCGCGCCGCCCCTGCTCAATGACCGGAACCGGGTCGATTTCCACCTCGAGCTCATGGTCCTTCTCCGCGCGCTGGGGATTCTGTCCATTTGTTAGCAAACGCGCGCCCTCCAGAACCACGGTGGTGCCGTCAAAAGGACTTACAGTAGTACCCCCCGCCACGTTCTGCGTGACCTGGGTCAGATCAATCTGGTAGCACCCGTGCTTGTAGCTCAGCCGGTCCTTCATGCGCGGCGGGATGGGCGGGCGCCCCGTCGCCGCCGCCATCTTCTCGAGCTCCTCGACGCTGCCGTCCCAGTCCATCTCCAGGTTGACGCTGATGCGGCAGTCGAGCGGCAGGTCAGGGAAGTGCAGGCTCAGGTCGGCAATGCGCGCCTTGACGATCTTGCCGATGACCTTGTTGGTCTTTTGGTCGTAGCTGACGCGCACCTTGACGCCGTGGCCCTTAGCCGCGATGGGCTTGGCGACGCACACGGGCAGCGAGCGGTCGCGGACCGAGGCGGGCAGCTCAAAGAACTTGTCCGTCTCGCGGCGGTGGCGGTAGTCGATGGGCAGCCGCGGCCGGGGCAGGGCGGCGTTGGCAGCCTTGTTGGCCGGGTGGGTCTGCTGGACGAGCGCGTTGAGGAACTCGTTGAAGGACCGATGCTGGAGCTCCGTCATGCTGGACCGGAACCCGAGCCAGTTGCCGCTGTCGCTGAGCACGCACTCGGTCCTGACGGGGAGCTCCACGCGCTGATTGGTGCTCTTGTCGATCAGGATTCCGAGCTTGGCTTCTATTTCGAACTTGACGCCGCGGCTTTGGATCTCGTTGATGTCCTCGTTGAGGATGACGTATTGGAAGAAAAAGTCGGCAACTTCCTTGCTGAATTGCTCCTGGGGAAGTGAGTTGGTGATACTGGCCTCCCACGGGCCCAACAGGCCCCATTGACTTCCGGCTTCCGGCGGGACGCTGGGCGCTGGCGTGACGCGGGCCGCGGTGCGCTTCTCTTCCGGTGAGGCCTGCCGACTTTCCATGCGTTCCGGCCGGGCTGGCTGACGGTCTGGTTGGCGATCTGGCTTGCCGTTGGCCTGAGGGCCGGAATGTGGGATTGGCTGGTAAAGAACGCGATTGGGAAAAGCTGGTGCGCGATCCCTGAGTGACTGCGCCCATCCTGGAACCTCGCGGTATACCTTCCTGCTCTTCATACCCTTCACCGGAATGGCTGGGCGTTGTACCGGGGCGCCGGCGTTGGAGTGGGTCGGGCGCCCGTTTTGACCTTCAAACGGTGGCGGCCGTACTTCTCGCTTTTCTAGCTCATCCGGCCGTAACTCTCGGTCATCCAGCTTCCGCTTGGCTGGTGTAGCGGCGCGCTCTGCCATTGTTGGAGCAGAATGGGGCTGGCTGAAGTATGGGTCTTGTTCTGAAACCGAGGTGCCGGGGCGACCGGAGCTGCTTGGCAAACTGGGGACGCGTGTTTTCGGACTCACGCTAAGGCTCCGGTCTCTGTCGCTAGCTGGTTGTGGGCCCCGAGCAGAGTCCTGACTGTGCGAGTCGTGAATGCTTTGACTGCTTGAATGCCGGGGCAGCGAAGGCGCAGGCGGAGGTGGCGGCGACGTTTGTGACGTCGGATGGATCCCCGGCCCCGGCCCCGGCAAGCGTTGTTGGTATGGGCTTGGCGGCCCGTAGCCTCCGACCTGCGCCGGGCGAGCGGACAGCGGCATTGTTCCTCCGGGCGTCGGCGGTTGCGAAGATTGGCGCTGGTACGGGTCTGCTGGCTGGAGAGGACGCGCAGCCGCCACGGGACTTCCTTGGACGAAAGGCGCGCCATACTGTGCGGATTGGCTGTGCGCTGATGTTGGCGTTGGCGAGGACTGCATCGATTGAGTCCGGTGCAAGAAGGGATGCCCAGTACCCGGAGTCACGATCGGTGGAGTCTGAGGGATGTGAGACCCTTGCATATACGGGCCGGCGGCGGCCGGCGGGCCTGTCATACCCACGGGACCCGCGGGCTGGGGGTAGCTGTCTCGGTGGTAGGGGCCGGTCGGCGGGTACTGGTGTCGTTGCACGGGGCTCGTGGGATTTTGCTGCGGCGGAAAGGGATAGCCGCCGGCACTGCTGAGCGAGGCAGCTGGGGTCTGTCGGTATGGAGAGGGCACCGGGCCGGGGCCGAGACTCGGCGATCGGAGGTCGGACGGGACTTGTTGGAGCTGCGGCGGCGGCCGGCCGGGATAGGAGCCCGCGGGAGGAGCTTGGAACGGCGGAGGGGATGCGAAAGGGCCAGATGACATATGGTGCGCGCCATAGTCCTGGGAGATGTGCCGACCCGGGGACGGTTGGGTCTGGCTGTAGTCGCGAAACGACTGCTGCGGGTTTGTTTGCACCGGAGTCGACGGGAGGGCGGGTTGCTGCGCTGGCTGTTGCGGCGGCGGCGGCGGCGGCTTGCTCGGGGGGGCGGCGGAAGGGACGTTATCGTTCAGCATGCCCCGGAGATCCATCTTGAACTCGGTTCCCGCTTGCTGGGTTGGCGATCCGTTTCCTCTCTGTTCGATCTCGTGTCCCACGCGACCACGGCTTCAGACTCGTTGCTCTTTGCTCGCAGTCCTCCTCTTGCAGGTCATCTAATATAGTCCGTTGTCCCGTAACAATATACCGTAAACACAGCTGTGGTCGTGGCGGCGCGCGCCGAGGAGCGATGCTGTGTTTCAATGTTCGTTCGTGGTTGCGACAAACGGCGTCACATCGTCGGGTCGAGCTGTCGGTCGGCAAAGAAAGAAGCACCGCGAGCGAGTCGAGTTGCCACTGTTTGCTCCCATATCAGGAGCAAAAAGGATGAAAGAAACGGCAGCCCCGGGGCTCGCGATAAATGCTTGGCCGGACTACTGCAAACGCGACGATACCGTCATAACAGGGCGCATGGAGGGAGGAAGTTGCAGAGCTAAAAAAGGCTGAAGTGTGCGCCAGAAGATGCATGCGCCAGAGTGGATTCGCTGCGCTCCCCGTCTCCTGCCTGCGAGCCTGGGACGCGCCGGTGCTTGGCTGCTGCTGCAAATCACTGCCTAACAATGCGCGAGCATTCCGCATCCGGAAGCGCTCCTGGACTGCGCTTGGGGTCTGTCAATTCAAGTGAAATCAATGGTGGACGAGAGGACACAGCTACGGAAGATCCGGGACAGCTAAGCCACAGCGTGGAGCATGTCGCAAGCGATGCCGTTTGGTGTCGAGTGTTACAGAGTACAAGAGGCTCAAAGAGCTTGCGGCCAAAGGCCGGCAGAGAGCTGGTCGGAGGAAAGAAATCAGCAGTTGGGATACCTAGGTAGCTAGGGGAGCTAGCTGAATTGGATCGAGTGACTAACTTCAGTGGGTAATCATGTGTATCAAGTTCAGAATCCCAAACTGCTCAGGTGCTCGCGGGTTGGATTGACGGCTAGTGAGTATGATATTATTTTAGCCTGACACTGCCGGTGAATTATAACAGAGAGAGAACACGGGCTCTTCCAGGGTGGCGTGTTAAAATAGAACTTGGAAGGCTCGAAAGTGAGAAGTTGGTGATACCCAGGAAGGGCGCACAGACCATCTGCCCAGCCGGCTGCTGGAAAATCCAAGAACCGGCCTGCCTCTGATTGGATGGCCTGGCGCCCCAGCTGCAAGGCAGGAGCTTCCTGACGTGGACCAGCTGAGGCGCTGTTGTTGCGCAGCCTGAAGCTTCCAAACAGTTCGCCTTTCCCGTCCAACATCCAACTTGAACGCAGCCTTGAACAGCCCGCCCAACGCTGCGCCAACCTCGACGCCATTTCCAGTTTCACTTTCCGTTTGGAGTCGAGAGCACTCCGAGACGTAGCGATTATTTTTTACAACCAAAACCCGATAATTCACCCCGACCCAACCCGCCGCCGTCACGATGCCGGGCCTCGTCTCGGCCACCGGAGTGCTGGGCTTCCTGGCCGACGAAGAGCCTGAGCTCAAGGTCTTTGCCCTCAAGACGCTGAACGATGATATCGACACCGTCTGGACCGAGGTTGCGGGGGCATTGAGCCAGATGTATGCACTCGAGTGCCGGCCTCCCTTGAGTGATGGTTGCTGACTTGGGCGCACAGCGAGGCCCTTTACGAAGACGAGAGCTTCCCGGAGCGCCGGCTCGCCGCCCTGGTCCTCGCCAAGGTCTACTTCCACCTGCAGGCCTACAATGAGAGCATGACGTTTGCGCTCGCCGCTGGCCCTCTTTTCAAGCTCGATGCGCCGGGCGAGTTCGAGGAGACCATCATCTCCAAGTGCGTCGACCAGTACATCGCCGTGTCCTCGTCGCGCCATACCCCGTCGAAACAGTCCAAGAACGACATTGCGCTCCCGGCTCTTGCCACCACATTCGGCAGCGGTTCGCTCGACGGCTCGGCCTTGATCTCGCCGACCACGCCCTTCTCGCAGTCCATGCTGCCTTCCAAGTCACTGCTGTCGCGCGACTCGGTCGACAACACCATCCTGGACCCCACCTTCCAGCCGACGAAGGAGGGCCGTTCGGCCTCGGTGGCTCAGATAACAGACAAGACTACCTGGACCGCCCTGGAGAATGTCATTGAGCGGCTCTTTGAGAGCTGCCTCATCGAGGGCAAGTACCGGCAGGTGGTCGGCATTGCTGTGGAGGCAAAGAATCTGGACGTGCTCCGCAGGGTCATCAAGCGGGCCAGCGAGGAGGGGAAGCGCGACAAGACCAAGGCGCAAGAAGGTGCCCAGGGCCCGGCCGAGGAGTTGATGGACTATGCGCTTAGCATTTGCATGGACATCGTCCAGGAACGTGGCCTGCGGACCGAGATTCTGCGCCTAATTCTCGACCTCCTCAACGACATCCCGAACCCCGATTATTTCGCCATCGCTAAATGTGTCGTTTACCTGGACTCAGACGAGGAGGCTTCCTCGCTGCTTCTGCAGCTGATCACCAAGGGCGACAACAACGCGGTCGCGATTGCGTACCAGATCGCGTTCGACCTCTACGACAACGGCACGCAGGAGTTCTTGGCCAAGGTGATCAAGTCCTTGCCCTCCGGCGAGCTGCGCAAAAAGGCCGAGGCGGAGAAAGCGGGTGAGGGTGCCGCCGATTCCGAACCGCTCATCGAGAACGAGGAGAGTTCTGAGGAAGAGCTGCCAGAGGAGGTGGCGAAGGTCTACAGGAACATCCGCTCGATCCTTGACGGAAGCACGACGATCAAGCTGAACCTGGAGTTCCTTTACCGGAACAACCATACCGACTTGAGCATCCTCAACAAGGTCCGGGACAGCTTGGAGGCCCGCAACTCCATCTTCCACACCGCAGTCACGTTTTGCAACGCCTTCATGAACGCCGGGACGACCCACGACAAGTTCTTCCGGGACAACCTGGAATGGCTGGGCAAGGCTGTCAACTGGTCCAAGTTCACGGCGACTGCTGCGCTCGGCGTCATTCACCGTGGAAATATCAGCCAATCCCGCAAGCTTCTCGAGCCTTACCTTCCCAAGCAAGGTGGGGTGTCCAGCGGCTCCATCTTTAGCCAGGGTGGCGCCCTCTACGCCTATGGCCTGATCCATGCGAACCACGGTGCCGAGGCGCTCGACTACCTCCGGACCATGTTCAACGCCGCGGACGAGGAGGTCATCCAGCACGGTGGCGCTCTGGGCCTCGGTATTGCCGGCATGGCCTGCGGCAATGAGCAGATTTACGAGGAGCTCACCAAGGTGCTCTTCGCAGACTCTGCCCTCAATGGCGAGGCCGTCGGTCTGGCTGTCGGCCTGATCATGCTCGGCACCGGCAACGCCAAGGCCCTCGAGACCATGTTCACCTACGCCCACGAGACGAGTCACGAGAAGATCGTCCGCGGCTGTGCTCTCGGCATGGCGCTCATCATGTACGGGCGGCAAGAAGGCGCCGATAGCATGATCGAGGGCCTGCTGAACGACCCTGACCCGACGCTGCGGTATGGCGGTATCCTCACTGTGGCCCTGGCCTACTGCGGCACGGGAAGTAACAAGGCCGTCCGGAAGCTGCTCCACACGGCCGTGAGCGATGTCAACGACGACGTCCGCCGGATCGCCGTCATGAGTCTCGGCTTTATCCTCTTCCGCAAGCCGGGCAGCGTCCCTCGCATGGTGGAGCTGCTCGCCGAGTCGTACAACCCGCACGTGCGGTATGGCTCTGCCATGGCCCTCGGTATCGCGTGCGCCGGCACTGGATTGGACGAGGCGATCGACTTGCTCGAGCCCATGATGAAGGACCCGACTGACTTTGTCCGCCAGGGCGCGCTCATCGCGCTGTCCATGATCATGGTGCAACAAAACGAGGCCATGAACCCCAAGGTTACCGCTATCCGCAAGACCTTGAAGAAGGTGGTTGGTGACCGCCACGAAGACGCCATGACCAAGTTCGGTGCTGCCCTGGCGCTCGGTATTCTCGACGCCGGCGGCCGGAACTGCACGATCGGTCTCCAGACCCAGACCGGTAACCTCAACATGGCGGGCATTGTCGGCATGGCCGTCTTCACCCAGTACTGGTACTGGTTCCCGTTCACGCACTTCCTGTCCCTCAGCTTCGCGCCCACGTCGATCATCGGCCTGGACCACGACCTCGAGATGCCCAGCATCAAGTTCCACTGCGCCACTCGCCCGAGCCTGTTTGACTACCCCCCCGAGCAGGAAGTCAAGGTGGAGGAGGGACCCGCCTTGGTTACTACTGCCATTCTGTCCACCACTGCGCAGGCCAAGCGCCGCGCTCAAAAGAAGGAGCGAGCCCAGCGTCGCGAGAGCATGGACATCGACACTCCTACCGTCACCAAGACGCCCGCGCCGGCCGGCGACAAGATGGACGTGGACGAGGAGAAGAAGCCCAAGGCGGAGGAGGCCAAGGAAAAGGAGGGCGACGCTACGGCCGAGAAGGAGGGCTCGGCTAGCCCGGATTCCAAGAAGAAGGCCGAAAAGGAGAAGGTCGGCTACGAGATTGAGAACATGTCGCGTGTGCTCCCCGGCCAGCTCAAGTACATCAGCTTCCCGGCCGGGCGCTACAAGCCGGTCAAGAAGGTAGGCCTTGCGACTCTTAATGACTTTCTTTTCTGTCAGCTAACCATTATCACAGCCCACTGGCGGCCCTATCCTTCTCGACGACACGCAGCCCGACGAGCCCAAGACGCTGATCGAGGAGAAGCTCAAGAAGGTGACGACCGAGCGTGCTCCTGTGGCGGGTGCCACCGCGCCGGGCGCCGGGGCTACTCCGCGCAACGCCGCGCAGTCGCTGCTGTCGAACTGGTCGTCGCGGGCAATGTCCGGCGGCAGCAACATCCAGGAACTGAGCGAGCTGCTCCAGCTTGGGGCGCGCGGGGCAGAGGGCCGCGCGGCGCAGGTCGGTGGTGAGGGGAGTGGAGCTGCGGCCGCGGCTGGTGTGCTGACGGCTGTGGATGAGGACAACGAGGGCGACGAGGAGGCACCGGCTCCGGCGGACTTTGAGTACTTTACCGACGCCGAGGAGGACGAGGAGTAGGGGGTGTAGATGAGGGCAGCGGTGTATAATACTGTTGTAAATTTGTCACGGAAGAGGCGAAGAATAGACTAGTGGTTGTTCTGGGGAGATATTGGACCTTCTAGCGTGCCCTTGCTCCGAGAATCATTCCGAGGCACGGACGAGGTGAACAGGAGCAAATCACCCGGCCGGAGCCGTTCGCGGTCTGGAATGTCTTGGCAGTGGAAGGACCCGGATCTGGCCCGACGTCATCGATCCGCCGCGTCCCTGCTCAGAACCAGGGAGCTCAAAAACACCGTTGACCGATAACAAATTGGGCCAATTCTTTCCGAGTCCTTCTGATCGATCTTAACGCTTGGTGTTGAAATAGAGAACCTCACTCAGCCATCACCAAACGATACAAACCACCACTGTACTACCCTCTCACCACCGTCGACCCTCGTGAAAGCAAATCACTCACCGAAAGAAGAAGTAGAGGAAAGAAAACCACCCACTCAACCAACACCTTTCTCCCATACCACCCCCCGAAAAAAAAAAAAAAACAGAGAGGGAACCGAAATGGCAGAAAAATACCTCATCCGCGTCACAGCCGGCCTATCCTACGACCTGGCCTCGCACACGGAAGTGCCTGTCAACTGCGCCGACCCCAACGGGCTGGTGCACATTGCCAGCGACTTGATCGACGCAGATGTGTGTGTGCGGGTCAATAATTACAGGGGCTTACCGCGCGGCGCGCCGGAGGGGTCGGTGTATTTTGAGAGGGAGCCGCATCGGGGGAATGGGGATCAGTATTCTATTGCGGTGCGGTTTCGGTTGAAGAAGCCGGGTGTTGATGGGGCTGGGGGAGGGGGGGAAGGGGAGGGGGAGGAAGGTGGGGAGGGAGGGGGTGAGGGCGTGGAAAAGGGGGATGGGGGTGGCGGTGGGGGAGAGGGTGATGGGGGGGAGCGGATGGGAAGTGACGACGCGCAGCAAGACGACGACGAGGAGGAGGAGGAAAAGCCCGACGGGGTCCTCGGCACCGATCTCCAATTCGGCAACGACTTTGACCACCCCATCCGCGACCGCCTCCCGCCCGGGTTCGGGACCGCCATGAACATTGTCAAGTGGTGGATCGACCCCGGGCTCGAGGGCGACCCGTACGCCGACGTTCCCTACCTCTACGGCCCAGCCCTCAGCTCGTTCAACGCGATCCACGTCGGCGAGGGGGAGCAGGACGAGTCCAAGGGCGGGCTGTGGTTTGAGGAAGGGGGCGACGAAGCAGGGATGGAGTGGCGGAGAGAGATTGGCGCGCCGGACGACGCCAAGCAGAGGATGAAGTGGGCGCTGAAGGCGGGGAACAAGGAGAAATGGACGTGGGAATATGGGAGGTCCTACGGGGTGGATTTCTTCAACCCGTATATCGACTTCAACGAGTTTGCGTTGCGGCTGCCGGGGTTTAATCTGCCGATTATGAAGTACTGGGACGGGCAGGGTTTGAGGTACGTTCATTCCAACTCTATTATCCGTGTGTTATGAGGTGTTACGCACCGTACACACCCAAGGACAACTCTTACACGCTCCAGGCACCACCGCAAGCGCTCACACCAGCTCAGATACGTCCTCCGCAACCGCTCGACCGGGCAGGTTTATCTTGTTGTGGTGTTCACGCTGCACCTGGCCGAGGACGTCAACGAGGACGGCACGCTGAAGCCTGCTGCGCTGGAGGCCATGGCGCGCGCTGCGGATGGCCAGGGGTTGAAGGACGAGGCGTTGCCTGAGCCTGAGCCCGAGCTGGAGCTGGAACCGGACGAGGAGGATTTCAGTGAAGAGGAGGTCTTGGGGGAGGCGAGGCGGAAGCTGTCAGGGGTAGATCTGAATGGGGAGAATGGGACGAAGGAGGATGATGTAGATTGAGGCTAGATGGTCTTAGACGCAGAGAGCAACTTGTAATACTAGATAAATGTCGCTTGTGAATCGCTATGAAATGCTCCAGGTTGATGATATGCGTGTTAAATACGGTGAAGGCTGTGGGTATGCTCAACAGTTTTGTCCAGGGACCAGCCCTCCACACCCGAATTATGTCGATCCGAGTTGCTATAGCACTGTTAGCTCGCCGCTCCTTTACTAAAATGTCAGAGAGTGCATTTACACTCGCAAAAGGGCTCCTCGCCCTGATCCTCCCGCCAAAGAAAACCAGCACCCACGGCACGACCGTCAACGCGGTCGCGATACCCCCTAACACAGCCCCTGCCTTCGCCGGCCCCAAATTTGTAAACAAGGGCCCCGTCACCAGCGGGAACGCCCCTCCCAGTACATTCCTGCAAAACGACTGCGCGGCCAGCGCCGACGACGCGTACTTGTGGTACGTGTCGGCAAAGTAGTTGAACACGGCCAGGTAGATGGAGAGGATGCCCATCGTGGCCAGCACCAGGCTGACCGCGGGGCCGATCCAGTGCGTGTCGGTGCGGGAGCTGAAGCCAAAGATGAACAGGCCGATCGGTAGGAGGGTGCTGGTCAGGCAGGTGAAGTAGAGGCGGGATTCGGGGGCCGCCGCGGGGAAGCGCCTGCGGAGCAAGGCCCAGATGCGGTCGGAGCGTGAGGCGCGCGCCGAGGAAGGGTGTTTGTTGCTCGAGTCGTCGGAGCTGTCGCCACTGCTGGCACCGGTGGCAGCATCCAGAGGAGAGATCGCCCACTTAGGGTGGTAGAGGATGCGGTCTTGCCAGAGGCCGATGGCGGTTGCGAGAATGGCGCCGATGATCAGCGACACAAACACGTAGCCTGATTGTTCGAGAGACCAGCCGTACACGTCCTGGAACACCAGCGGAATGGAGCCAAAGGTGAGGTAGAGGATGCCCCAGGCGAACGCCACCCACAGAGAGAAGAAGAAGACGACAGGCTCCGTGAAGAGGAAGTGGAACGGCCGCGAGATCGAAGTGGCAATCATCTTGCCGAGGGACGCCCGCTCCTCGTCCTCCTTGACCAACCACCGAATCCGCCGCAGCCCGTTCGCCGTCCGCTGCTGATCCGAAACCGACCCCTTTTCCTCATCCTCGGTATCCTTGAGCGAGCCACCGAGCACAAGCCCCTCCTCCCCAACCTCAGCCCCCCACACCCCGAAATATCCCTCCTCTTCCAGCGCCTCATACCACCTATTCAACGCCCTCGCCTTCCTCGACAACAAAACCGACCCGCGGCTCTCCCTAAAAAACACCACCAACAACAAAATCATTACACCCCCCACAATAACCTGATGCCAAAAGATCCACTTCCACCTCCCCCCCTCAGCCAACCTCTCGGCCATAACCGCCCCAACAAGCGGCCCCGCCCCCGTCCCAGCCAACACGCTCCCACTAAAAACCGCCATTGGCGTATTCCTCCCCTTCGCATCCCACATATCAGCAATGACGCCGCCAACCATGGTACTAAACACCGACGCGCCCGCGCCGACCAAAAACCGCGCCACCAACATCCCCGCCAGGTTCGTCACCACCCCGCAAACGGCCTGAAAGACCACGTACACAACCCCGGCGACCACAAACACGGGGTACCGCCCGTTCATCTCGGACAGCGGCGCCAGCACCATGGGCGCGAAGGCGAAGCCCAGGCAGAAGGTCGTTATCCCCGCCAGGACGGCTTCCTCGGACAGGTCGTCGGTGAGGGCGGCGCGGATGAGGTGTTGGGGTGGGGAGTAGGAGCCGGCTGTGTAGGCGGTCAGCCAGGTTGCGACGCAGGAAAGGGCGAGGAGGAGGTGTTTGCGTGACGAGGGCCAGGTTTGGGGGTTGCTGTAGCGGGTGAGGTCCGGGGGCGGGGGAGGGGGGTTGTTATTGGGAGTTGGTTTGGAGGGGTGGCGGAGGGTGGTGTTTGGCGTTGGGAGCGGGGTGGTGAAGGTTAGGTAGAGGGTTGTCATCTCGGTGGTGGCGTCCGGGCTGGAAGTGGTTGGTGGTGTGGGCGTGGTGGCCTGGGAGGAGGGGACTGGCGAGGGGTGTGCCGGCGCCGGGTCCGGGCCGTCTCCGGGACGGGGATCGGCGGTCGGAGGGTGAGTGTCGCGTGTCTCGGCCATGGCGGGCAGCCACCCTTCTCGGTGAGGGAGGCCGGTTGATACTGCAGTGAATGCTCGGGGGTGCTGGGTTTTGTAGCTGGCAAGCGGAGGAGGGGGATACCGTACAAGTCACGGGGAAGCAACAAGATGTGTCAGTTAGCCCTCGAACACGGTGACGTTGACAGCCGTTGCTTGGAGAAAGAGCAGCCGGAGGATGAACGAAGAAGCTAAGCCGGGGGTTCAGACATCTAAACGGAAATGGCAGTCTAGTCTCGGATCAGAGTTTCCTCGCCATGTTAAACCCGGGGAGGATGGATCCATCGAGAGCTGATCCGAGCGGGAACCAACGACACCAAACGACACCACGCGGGGGGAATAACCCGGTGTGGACTAGAGAGGTCCCGTCCCTCGCTGCCCCATCCGGGCGCTCTCCGTTGGACCACACCGGCGGAGCAGGCGACGCAGAATCTGCATCAGTCACGGTCTCGGAGTGGGCTGGGAAAACGAGATCTGCACACGACCCCCGCTGCTGCTGGACCGAGAAGAGTCGAGACGCCGCCGACGGCAATCACGCCGCAGTCTTGGAGGAGTGTTTTTGGCGTGTTTTTGCATTTCCGCGGCACCACATCGCCGGGACTGGTGTTTTTTTCTTCCTCTTTTCAGGGCCGATGGGCAAGACACAAGGGATCCCGTTCCCGTTGGCGGATCAGAGATGGGATGCATTTCGAGTTTGCACGATTTGAGACGAGGAGCCGTGGTGATTGGCGCGGTCGGAGTGGAAGTGTGGCAATGGCGTCAGAAGCCGCCTGCGGTCCGATGCTGGCAGGTGGGGTGCGGCACACATGAGAGTTAAAACCGACTATTGCCAGACCCACAGCCAGCAGGCAGCCAATGGGCGAATTTCCCTTCACTTCGGCCCCCACACGCACACGTTCCCCGCAACCATAATTTCCACGACAACTCGGCCAGCGCTCTCTTCAGTCTCCACCAGCAACAACAAATCACACAGGAAGCTCCGAGATGCTGGCTCAGCTGGTTTGACCGACAGCGCGGTACAACGACCCTCACCTTCCGCGACCAGGACGATGGAGTTGATGGCGTTATTTCCGAGCCGAGCCTGATTCAGGACTTGAGTCAACGAGCCAGACCCGGCGAGAAATCACGGCAAAGTCGGCACAGCACGGCAGAGATCAGGATCCAAGAAGGAGAGCTTTGCTATGTTTCTGCCATATTTACAGGATATATTGGCACACCGACACCAGTCATTGACCGAGATTACCCGCCGACAGAACGAAGCCGGGAGAAAAGATCCACGCTCCCACCAACCCACACCCCCCACCCCCCGGCATCCCTTCCAGACACCCCCTTACGACAGAGTCGGGGCGCTGGCGGCCCACGGCGCCCAGCTGTTGAGGTCGGCCGTGACGTCGCTGCGCTCGACCGCGCCCGGGGCCGTGCCGCTGTTGAGCAGGAAGTAGTTGATGTAGCTGGTGAGCTCGGCGTTCTGGTTGCTCGGGAACTGGCAGTGGTTGTGCCCGCCGACGAGCGAGAAGCCCATGTTGTTGGGCACGCCGTACGACTTGTAGATGGCCCGCCCGGCCTTCATGCAGCCCGTCGTCGACACGGGGCCGAGCCAGTCGATGTTGTTCTCAAAGGCGATCAGCCCGCGCGGCACGATCATGGCCGCCAGGAAGTGGTGGTCCTGCGGGATCGTGGGGATCTTGTTGACGTTGGGGTCAAAGTTCTTGGAGAACCACGGCTGCTCCGTGATGATCTGCTGCGCCGTCTGGATGTTGGCGCCCGACGATTTCTGCTGGTCGCTGATGCGCCAGCACGCCGCGCCGCCCGCCCCCGACTCCTGCGGGATCGTGAGCGCGATGCGGTCGACAAACGCGCCCGTGATGAAGGCGCCCTTGCCGTTGCGCGAGCACCCGGTCACACCGAGCCGCTTGGTGTCGATGCCCGACGACGACGCGCCCACCTGCTCCAGCCCGTCGATCAGCCGGTCCACGCCCCACGCCCACGCCGTGAGCGAGCCGGCCGAGTGCCCGCTGCCAAAGAGGTCGTAGAACTTGCCGCGGCCGCGCGAACCCATGCCCGACTGCGCGCCAAAGTCGTCGTTGTTGAACGTGATGGTGGCCACCGTGTTAGGGACCGGGATCGATATGCCGCCGATGCCGATGATGGCCGGGAAGGGGCCGCTGCCCGATGGCTTCTTGATCGACGCCGTGAACGAGGCCGTCTTGCTACCGACCGTTATCTTGACCGTGATGCCCGTGCCGCTCATCGACGCCTCGACCTTGTCCGGCTTGGGGGGGTACGTGCCGAGCTCGTACTGCTGCATGATCTTGCTGATCTCGGCCCGCCGGCACTCGAACTCGGCCTTGGTCGTCACCTTGGCCCCCGCCGCCGTCGTGAACGGGTCGGGGAGCTTGGCCGAGTTGACCGCCGGGTAGCTGTCGCTCGTCGAGCACGTCTGCCGCTCAAAGATCTCGCTCGCGGGTGCAGCCACGGCGAACGCCGCGCCGGCCACCAGGAGGGCTGAAGCCAAGTGGACCATTGTTGGATGTGGGGAGTTGGGGTCTTCGTTGAGCACACACACGTGGATGGAAGCTGCGGGCGAGATGTCCCCTGGCGCTGATGTCGATCATCCCGGGCCCCTTTATAGGAGCGGCGCCGTCCCCGAGTGGGGAGGAGATCCGGTCCTGTTCCTGGCGCCTGTGCTACTGCCCAGGCGCGTGGCTTTCTTCCGACCGATATTAATCATGGGTCGGCCTCATATTGGGCAGTCGACTATAGCCAGCGCTCTGGTTTCCCTCGGAACCGCAGATATTTGCGGCGGAGCGGAACATTCCCCGCATTTTTACCTCCGTGCTCCGTCCTGCTGTCCGGAATGGACGCCGTGCCCCAAGCCGGGGGTGGTCATGTTTGGTTGCCCAGGCAAACAAGTGTTTGTGCTGTCCAGTCAAAGCATGCGGCGGCTTAAAAGGTAGCATCCAGAGCCTTCCCTTGGCACTTTGGATGATCATTGCTCGAAGCTGGCGCCCAAGCCCGTGTGAATCCAGGGCAGCGCTGGGAGGCAGACTCGGGTAATATGGGTATTTGCCGGCCCATCGCTGATCAGACACGGCCCCTATTTTTCGGGGCCTACTTCGGATCCCGATTGGCACGGCCGACTGGAGACTGCCGAATGCAGCCACGGCCGCCCGGGTCCCGGACGGCGGGGCGATGCGCTTAGGATATGTTCTATTGTTCTTCTATGCGGGCTTCCTTCGTTTCTGTTGGACACTGACTGTTCATAGGTGGAAAAACTCGAGAAACATGGATATTGCGCATGCAGCCTGAATCTGATGATGTCAAAAGCGCTTGGGACCATGTGGGAATCTCGAACTACCGTCTCAGACGCCATTCTCGTCAACTACGGAGTCTGGTTACGGCACTTGGGCAGTCAGATGCTCGCAACCACCAGCCGACCACGCTGCCACGGGGCAAGCTCAGCAATAGAATAGCGTCCCGTCCCGCCGTTCTCCATGATCGTCGGCGGAAAACCCAGACATAGCCTCTCGTTCAACGTCTCGCCGCCAAGGATCTTTAAGGTCCGAGGTGACATCAACGTCGCGGCGAAAATCTGTCATCCCACGTCGGAGAGTTTGACTGCCAGACCAACCACCCGGGGCGCTTGATATGCCGGCAGGCTGCATGACTTACTGACAGGGTCCTTTGCCGTGGAATGCCATGCAATCCCAGTCTTTTTCGACGAACCCCATGCTTGGCATTCAGGAGGTCAACGATTTGGGCCTTGCTTGAGCCAATGCCCTACTTTGCCCCTTTTTGACTCCAAGTTACCAGGGGTATTCTCAAGGACGCTGAGAGACGCCCGGGCAACCTAGTCCCTCTCGACCGGCCGTTCACTACCTCTTTCGGAGTGGACCAGAGACCGGGACGGCAGTCAGTCGATATAGCCGTCAATATCAACGCACTCGGGTCATCATCAGCATGTTTATTTCTAGATTGATATGCGGGGAATCTGCGTATGGCCAAGTCGTCGACGCGTCTGCGGCCGGCGTGTGGATGGAGCTCCCAACCTAGGCCTGCCTGTTTGTCGTGAACCGACAAGTGGAAGAAGCCTCTCCTCTGATATTGCCACTTCCCTTCCGCATGCTGCTACCAAACAGCCAACTCTAGTACGGTCCTATAATTCCCGGCCGAGCAACGTAATCAGCTGCTGCATCTTCCGCCCAGATATACTATCTCTCGCCCAGAATTCCACCTGTAGAAGCACGCCCAGAACGCTCCCGTCAACACCAACCATGGCTCTCCAGCTCTTGGCAGCCTTGGCCCTCCTTACGGGGCGGGCTCTCTCCCACGGCGGCTTGGCCAACTACACCGTCGGCGAGACTTGGTACAGAGGGTGAGTACAAACTTGAAGTCCACAGCAAACCGAGGAGAAAGCTCGGCAACACCACCACCAGCGAAGCCAAGCCAGCAAGCCAAGGCTCGCTTCTCCGTTTCCCTCCGCCCCCTTACTACCTACCCCCAAGCTACCCAAAGCGGGCGTAACTAACTAACATGGCACACCAGCTACGACCCCTCGACCCCCGCCGCCGAGCAGCTCAACCAAACCTGGATGATCCAGCGCCAGTGGGCATCCACCGACCCTATCTTCTCCGTCACATCCCCCTTCCTCGCCTGCAACAACCCGGGCGTGCCGCCCCCCTCCTACATCCCCGTCCGCGCCGGCGACAACATTACGGCTGTCTACTGGTACTGGCTGCACCCCGTCGGGCCAATGACGGTGTGGCTCGCGCGGTGCGACTCGGACGACTCCCCGGGAGGGGATTGTAGAGACCTGGATGTGAGCGCGGCCCGGTGGTTCAAGATCTGGGAGGCGGGCCTGCTCGAGGGACCGAACCTAGCCGAGGGGCTGTGGTACCAGAAGGGGTTCCAGAAGTGGGATGGGAGTCCGGCGCTGTGGCCGGTTACCATACCGAAGGGGCTGCAGAGCGGGCTGTACATGATTCGGCATGAGATTTTGTCGCTGCATGTCGAGTTCAAGCCGCAGTTTTATCCCGAGTGTGCGCATCTGAATGTGACGGGCGGTGGGGGGCTGGTGCCGCCGAAGGAGGTGCTGGTGCGGTTTCCGGGGGTTTATAAGGAGGACGGTGAGTGACCTGAGTGAATGACTGAAGGGGGTGGGTGAGGTGAGGCTGACAGGGGGCAGATCCGTCGATTTTTATTGATATTTACTCGGAGGAGAATGCGAATAGGACGGTGAGTAGAGTAAGGGTTGTTTTCGGGCTGCTGTTAACGATATGTAGGAATACACGGTGCCTGGAGGGCCAATATGGGACGGGTAAGTGTGTACTACGGTGTCGGCAACTCAGGGGCTGACACCCACAGATTCAACACGGCGGACAAGTAACTGTGTGGATGCTGGGCTAGACCGGCTGGCCGCTCTAGTAATATTTATCTCGAACCATGTACATGAAAGCAAGAAGCGACTCGAATGAAGGCGAAATACCCATCTTCCCCATCCCCTCAATCCTCCGCCTGGTCAACCTCACCCTCCAACCGCCTCAGCGCATCCTCCCTCAACCTCTCCACATCCGTCGACCCACCCCCCTTCCCTCTCCCCTTCCCCTCATCCCCAGTCCAAACACCAACCCCAACCAACCCCCTAAACCTCCCTCCCCTCCCCACCAACTCCTCATACCCCCCCTGCTCAACCACAACCCCCCCCTCAACCATCACCACCCAATCCGCAACCCTCATCATCTCCTTACTATGCGTCACCACCACAACCGCCATCCCCTCCCCCTTTTCCTCTTTACCAGCCTCCACCAACCCCCTCACAACCCTTCTCACCTCCCCCGCCGCCTCCCCATCCAGCGCGCTCGTCGGCTCATCCAGCACCAACAACCGCGGCCTGCGCGCCA